>PVJN01052658.1:0-14018 GCA_004026805.1 Lasiurus borealis | reverse complement strand
TTTGTATAATCCCTCTGGGGGCATGTGGGTTTCACCAGTGTTAACATCTTTTGAAATGAATTTCACAAATGTTTATTTGCCGCACCAGGCTGACAAATAATTTAGAATATCGAGGCAGCTTACCGGAATCAAACTTAATGATATGGATCTCAGAAGATTGTGGAGGTTAAGTGTGAATTTTAATTGGGTCGGGGGTGGGAGGGGTGACTTCGCTTTCAAATACTGCCCCTGGGGAGCAAAGGTGTCACTTAGCTGCTCTGGGCAGCCCAAATCTCCTTGCTATGTAATGCACCTCAGAAATGACAGTGGATGCCTCCTGCCACATTCTACTTCGTTTCTCACTTGGGAAACAGGGCTTACTGCACCTACCTGGAAAGAAAGGGGGAGGGGGAGGGGCAGGAGAAGGTAATGAAGCAATGAGCAGGCTCAGATGGGTTGTGGGCACCTCGTGAAATGAGGTGGTTGGCTTCTCACCATTCCTTAAGAGAAGAGTAGGCACAACATAAGCTCCTACAAAGACAGGCTTTAGGTTAGATTAGAATCAAGGCAAGGGGGAAGCTTATGTCTTCCACCATCTGAGTGTGAGTGCTCATGGAACCCCTCTTTTCTTCTTTGAGGGGGCTGCTTTAGAGAACCCCTGTAGTGTGTGAGAAACCTTTCCCCTCATGAGGGTCCTGCCCCGGGGCTATGATCACCAAGGGAAGAGTTAGAGTTGGCACAATCCTCATGGCTCATCCAGTTGTTCTCACGCCCTGCTTTACACAGGCCAGCAGTTTGGTTGGATCTGCCGGGGCAGTGAGCAGCAGAGCCAGTTGCAGATCAGGGTTTGCTGCTCCTTGGTCCAGCATCCTCCCTGCCCCTCAATCACCATTTTTGGCCTCAATGACCACTAAATGCTGGTGACTGTACCCAGGCCAGAGAGAGGTCTTCTAGAGCAGGAAGCCATGAACCTTTCATATATGACCTAAAGTGAGGGTACTCAGGCCCTGCAGATTGGTGGAAACCAGAGATGGGATAGTGGGCTTTTCAATACCTCCACTCCATCGTCTGTCTTCTGAGTGTGCCCTGACTGCCATCCTGCTGTCTGTATGACGCCTCCATCGGGAAGCCTCAGGAGCACCTCAACCTCTTTAGCTTCCACCCAAGCCTGTTCCTCTCCCTGGATTTCCACTGCTGTTTATGATGCCAGTCATTAAATCTAGACACCTTTTGCCTCCCTTTTTGCTCGACTTCCATGCAATCACTTGCTGAGTTCTTTTGTGGAGTCTTCTATCTACTAGGATTAATTCAACAGGGCATAACAGATAGGACAGTTCTTCATGGTATGGGACTGTACTGTGCATTGCAGGTTATTTAACATTCCTGACCCCTGCCCACCAAATGCCAGTAATGCCCTCCAGTCACTGTGACAATCACAAACAGCTCTAGACATCCCCAAATGTCACCTCAGCTCAGTGTCATCCCTATGGAGAAACACAGGAACTTTTCTTCTAGTTTTCTGTCACTTGCCTGGATTCTGACAATTTACTTTTCATCTGAGATGTTGGATTTGGGATCATTGAATTGGTCTTCTCACCCCTAATCTCACCTTCCTCCAATCCACTTTGCACAAAGCTGTACAATGATTTTTTAAAAATATATTTTATTGATTTTTTACAGAGAGGAAGAAAGAGGGATAGAGTTAGAAACATTGATGAGAAAGAAACATCGATCAGCTGCCTCCTGCACACCTCTTTCTGGGGATGTGCCTGCAAACAAGGTACATGCCCCTGACCAGAATCGAACCTGGGACCTTTCATTCCACAGGCCGACGCTCTATCCACTGAGCCAAACCAGTCTCGGCTCAATGATGTTTTTAAAGCACAGCTCTGATGGCATTACTCCCTGTTCAAAACACTCAGTGGCTCTTCACTGCCTCTAGTAAAATCTCACTTCTTAGCATTGAACTTAAGACCTTACAAATTGATTTAATATTCAAGTCAGTGACTTTCCTGCTTCAAAGACTTTACTGTTTCCTTTTCTTATGTCCCCAAAGGAATGAATGATAAGTGGATGTTTGGCCTGTGTGCTGGTGTCTTCCTGCAAATGGAGCCAACAGAAATGATTTGCAGGGCGTCTTGTTAACTAATGCTGCAGCATAAACCACTCAAAACTTAGTGGCTGAAAACATCAACCATTTTTTTAAATTCTCACCCAAGGATGTGTTTTTTTTTTTTTAATTGATTAGAGAGAGAGAGAGAGAGAGGAACATGGATGTGAAAAAAAACACCCAACATGTGTTGGTTGGTTGCCTCCTATACACACCTTGACTGGGGATCAAACCTGCAACCTCTGGTGCATGGAACAACGCTCCAACCAATTGGACCACCAGGCCAGGGCCAACCATTTCCATGTTTATTACAAATCCTTGGGTCAGGTATTTGGGCAGGGTTCTGCTAGGAGGTTCTTTTGTCCCACGCGGTGTCAGCTGGGGTGCCTGGGGTATCAGTCGGTGCCTAGAATGGACTGGAGGACCCAAGGCGACTTTACCTGCATGTCCTGCATCTCAGCGCAAACAGTTGGCAGGTTGAGTTCAGTGCGTTTCCCCTCCTCCGTGTGGCCTCCAGGCTTCCCCAGAAGGGGAGTGGGAGTTCTTTCGTGATGGTTCAAGGCTCTGGAAGAAGGAAGCAGAATCGGCCAGTCCTCCTAAGGCTGGGCCTGGAAGTGGCAGAGCAGTCACAGAGTTGCCTGCCTTCTGCTCAAGAGGGTAGGGGGAGAGTGGGCACAGACTTCCCCCTGATGGCAGCTGACTCTAATCTCCACAACAGCGTAGATTCAACTGTGAGGGTGACATACTAGTGTGGACATTGATCTGCTGCTTCTACCTGCATAGTTCTAGAGTTTCTGTCAGACATAGCCCGAAGTGGAAAACAACATCACTTCTGCCCTTACTTAACTCTGTCCTCTATCTACTCTCCCTTAGCCAGAGTTACTCTCACCATCTGCTTCAGAAAATCTTCAATTGATGAGTCATTGTGACCACACCCGGGACCGGCGCTGGGCAACGGCGTCTAGAGTAGCTCCCTCCAATAGAAACATAATCCAAGCCACGTGAATTACTCTGCATTTCCTTGTTACATGAGAAAGTAAAAGAGAAACAGGTGAAACTAATAATATATTTTATTTAACCCCAGGGATAAAGAAATTCTCATTTCAATATATAATCAATAAATAATGTTATTGAGGTACTTTACATGTTTTCTCGTGAAGTCTTCAAAATGCCCCGGGTAACTTACACATGCAGCCTGTCTCAGTCAGTCCAGCCTCCTCTCCAGTGCTCAGCAGCCACCTGTGACGATGGCCACTGCCCTAGACATTCTGGTTTAATGCTGTTCCTGTTACTCCCCACCCCCTCTGCCACCCAAATGAAAACCTGCTCTACAAGTGGACTTGTGTTCCAATAAACACCCAGGCACCCTGGAAGGGACAAGCCACCAAGAACGTGCCAGTGAAGCGAAGTACCCCCGTCATTTAGGTGGGTGTAGAGTAGATGGAGGTGCCTGGTGCATTTCTAAAGCTGCAGACTCCTCACCTTCTTCCTCAGTGATTGTCTTTTCAAGGCAGAAGAACCCTCAGTCTCTCCACCAGAAGAAAAGCTCTCTCCAAAAATGCGTGAGTTGCTAAGCTCAGTGACCTTCAGTTTAAGAGTCTGCTTTACCAAAGGATTCGCTTCAGCCAGAGCATTTCTCTTGCGTGTTTCAAACACATGCATTATCATCACATTTTACAAATGCCCGTTGAATGAAATAAATTATCCCTGAAAGTTGATTTTGGGGATGAGCATGAGCACAGAGAGGAAAGACTGGTAGAAGGCTGGGACGGGAAAGAAACATTGAGTTCACAGAATCTAGGCCAGGGACGGCAAATGCAGGCACCTGCACCACCTAGTCTCATGGCAGCCAGTGAGGTGGTCTGCCCCATGGCAGTCCAGTGTGGCCCCAGACATCTCCACTCCTCCACTGAGGCAACTGCTTCCAGTACTCCTGCAGCAGCAATGAGATGAAACCTGCTTACAACATGCAGGGCAGCTGGGGGAGTATCTGCACCCCCCCCCCGCCCCAGTATTCTGAAATTCGTCCGGGGCTCCTCATCCAGGGCTTGTTGGTATAGAGTTGGCACCTGACCTAAATGAGCCGGGGAGGCCCTTTCCAGGCGTTGGCATTTGGGAGACCAAGAGTATGTCTGACTGCGAGTCTCCATGGTGGCTGAAGCTGTAAGATGGAAAATGCAGGAGCTGTTGGTTCTGTTTTACCATCAGGGTAGGTCTGAAGAAAGAGGGCGGAGCTGCTATCCTGAGGAGAGAAAAGATGAGAGAACTGAGCCGGGAGGCATCTCTTGGGCCCTCAGGTTTTCCACGCTCCCTTGGTTTCCTCGATACCACAGTAACTGTTCACTAAATTATCTTCAGCGTGAAGAGTGTGGCTTGGCTTCTCCCGTTTGTAAACCTAGAGTCGTAAGTAATATACAGAGCAGACTCCCAGGCAGGGACCGGGCCCTTCGCACAGGCCCGTGCTCAGAGAGGCACTGGGCTTGGTCTGAGGCTCTGCTGCTGCCATCATGAAACTCTTCATTTTTCAGAAAGGGGCCCTGCATTTTCATCTCATTGGGGACCCTAAAATTTATGACTTCCATCCTGCAGATACACCTTTCCTAAGGAGGTAACAGACCGAGGTGAAGTCAGTAACTCATTTAAAGTCCCAGAGCTGGGTACAGAATCCAGTCCTGCATGGGACCGAGAAACTGACACAAACAAGTGAAAAGGAGGAGAGGATAATTTTGCTTCTCTTGCTGCTTCATCTACACAGCAGCTCCTGAGCCCTCGACCTTAATGGCCATTGTTTTGCTTCTCCATTTTCCTGTGAACAAACTGGAGAAAGGGCGAGGAGGGAAGGGCTGGCTGGTGTCGCAGAGCAATTGTTCTGAGAGAAGGAAACACTTGCCAAGTAGCCAAAGCCGACCTCATTTCCCATTTTCCCAAAGACCCAATTTCCCCAGCTGCTTTGTTGACATAGCAACAGTGGATTCTGAAAGGGTTGTTATAATATTAATATGTATTTCATGGTGGGCTTGCCCTGTGTTCGTCCCTGTGTTCGTGATCCAGGTTTGAAAAGAGGTGCTTTTGGCACCTGGCCACTGGAAATAAGAAACCCAAGGTCCAATTCTCCCAGTGGGATGAGAAGTAAGGAGCAGGTGCCTCCATCAGCACATTCAGACAATCGGTGGAAAGGTGGGATACCCCCGCCCCAGAGGGAAGGGCTGGCCACTGGATATTTTCAGTACAGACTGCACCTTGGGAAACATTTCCAGCCTCCTCCTCCTCGGAGTGTTAAATGTAGCACCTGTGAGCTATTGCGTGGAAAACCAATTATATCTTGGGGCCAGTGATAGGAATTCATCTCCCCCCCTGAGCTCAATTTTCAAAAGGCTTCAAAAGGCCTCCCACCTCTTTCCCTTTTTCCAATGCAAATGAGCAATACTCAGGAAATTTGCATGCCAGATTCCAGCAAGGGTTTCAAGCGAGTAATGGTCATATTTGTTAGTAATAGCGGCAGTGGATGAATACGAGGTATTTAATAAATGTATGTTGAGTGGGTAGCATTTCTATAGCAGTTAATAGTTTTTGAAGCTTCTCCCTGCCCCATACTTCATCTATTTTGTTTTTTCTATATTGAATGTATTGGGATGACATCCGTTAATTAAATTATATAGGTTTCAGGTGTATAATTCTCTAATACATCATCTGTATATTGTATTGTACGTTCACCACCCCAAGTCAAGTCTCCTTCCATCACCATTTATCCCCTTTTGACCTTTGCACCTCTACCCCCACCCCTCTCCCCTCTGGTAATGAACATGCTGTTGTCTGAGTCTTGTGAAGTTTTTTTTTTTGTTTTTGCTTAATCCTTGTACCTTTTTTACCCAACCTTCCAACTTCCCTCTCCTCTGACAGCCGTCAGTATGTTCTCTGTGTCTGCGTCTGTTTTTGTTTTTATTGTTGGTTTACTTTGTTCATTCTATTACACATTTAAGTGAAATCGTATGACACTTGTCTTTCTCTGACTGGCTTATTTCAGTGAGCATAAATAATAATTGACAGATCCATTCAGGCTATCACAAATGGTAAGATTCCTTCTTTTTTATGGCCAAGTAGTATTCTATTATGTAAATAAACCACAGCTTTTTTATCCACTCATCTCTGGATGGACTCTTGGGCTGCTTCCAGATCTTGACTATTGTAAATAGCATTACAACGAATATAAGAGCTCAGAGATTCTTTCAAATTAGTGTTTTCAGTGTCTTCATATATACAGTATTTCCAGAAGTGGAATAGACTGGGTCATAAGGCAGTTTCATTTTTAAATAAAAAAAACATATGTTTATTGATTTCAGAGAGGAAGAGAGAGGGAAAGGGAAAGAGAAACATCAATGATTGGCTGCCTCCTGCATGTGAGCCTGCAACCTGGGCATGAGCCCTTACCTTACTATGAATCAAACCATGACCTCCTGGTTCATGGGTCGATGGTCAACCACTGAGCCACCAGCCAAGAGTTTTTAATTTTTTGAGGCAATTTCATACTACTTATCACAATGGGTGCACTAATCTATGTTCCCGCCAACAGTGTATGAAGGTTCCCTTTCTCCACATCCTCATCAGCACTCCTTGTTATTGATATTGATAATAGCCATTCTGACAGATGTGAGGATACCTCACTGTGTTTTTAATTTGCATTTCTCTGATAAGTGACCTTGATCATCTTTTCATATGTCTATTGGGCATCTGTATGTCCTCTCTAGAGAAGAGTCTATTCAGGTCCTTTGTCCATATTTTAATTAGATTGGTGTTTTGGGGTGTTTTTCTTTTTGTTTTTGGTGTTATTTTATAAGATTCTTGATAAATTTTGGATATGAACCCCCTATCAGATAATATGTTCTCTTATTCATTGGGTTGCCTTTTCACTTTGTTGATAGGTTTCTTTGCTGTGCAAAACCTTTTTAATTTGATGTCCCATTTGTTTATTTTGCTTCCCTTGCCTGAGGAGATATATGAGGAAAAATATTGCAACTTGAAATGTTTGAGAGTTTACTGCTTATGTTTTCTAGGAGTCTAACATTTAAGTTTTTAATCCACTTAGAGTTTATCCTTATGAGTGGTATAAGAAGGTGGTCTAGTTTAATTTTTAAATTTTTTTTAATTTTTATTTTTAAAGAAGAAGGAAGAGGGGGAGAAAGAAACATTGATTGGGGCTACCTCCTGCATACCCTATACCAGGAATTGAATCCACAACTTGAGCATGTGCCCTAATTAGTAATGGAGCCTACACAGGATGATGCCCAACCCACTGAGAACACTGGCCAGAGCTGATCTAGCTTCATTTTTTCCTTTTTTTTTTTTTTTTTAGCTATCTGTCCAATTTTATCAACACCATTTATTGACTAGACTATCTTTACTCCTTGTATGTTCTTGTCTACTTTGTTAAATATTATTTGACCATAAAGGTGTGGGTTTATTTCTGGGCTCTCTATTCTGTTCCACTTATGCCAGTACTGTACTATTTTGATCAATATGGCCATGCAATGTAGTTAGATAATCAGGTAGCATTTTTCCTCCAACTTTGTTCTTCTTAAAGTTGCTGTGGTTATTCTGGGTATTTTGTGGTTCCATAGAAACTTAAGAAGCTACAAGTAAGTGGAAGCATATACCGTGTTCATGGATAGGAATAATTAACATAATTAAAATAGCTAAATTTCCCAAAGCAATCTGTAGATTCTACACAATTATCATGAAGATATCAATTGCTTATTCCACAGAACTAGAACAAATATTCCAAATATGCAAATTTAATTTTTTAAAATATATTTTATTGATTTTTTTACAGATAGGAAGAGAGATAGAGAGTTAGAAACATCAATGAGAGAGAAACATCGATCAGCTGCCTCCTACATACCCCTACTGGGGATGTGCCCACAACCAAGGTACATGCCCTTGACCAGAATCGAACCTGGGTCCTTTCAGTCCGCAGGCTGACGCTCTATTCACTGAGCCAAACCGGTTTCAGCCAAATTTGATTTTTAAACAAGCACACAAACAAACCCCAAATCCTAAGATGAGAACACAGGGGAATGATAATATTCTCATTTCCCCGATGAACAAAATACGTTTTGAGAAAGATTTTATCTTGCCCAATGTCAAAGCTGACTCAGTAAGTGTCAGTTCTGATGAGAACTTGAGTGTGACTCCAGCAAGCACTGCCTTTCTGCTGTTATACAATACCTCCTGGTATTTCAGAAGGGACAGAGGACAAAACAGGAGTGGTATTCAGTCATTGAAGAAGAGAGAGAGAGACAAACATTGATTTGTTGTTCCACTTATTTATGCATTCATTGGTTGATGTGCCCTGACCAAGGATCTAACCAACTGAGCTATCCATCAGGGCCCATCCTCAAGACATCCTCATTCAGCTTATCAGAAAAGCATCAAGAAACAAAATAACTAAGCCTGGACACAATAAAGTGACTGCAAAGTGGATTTATTCTTCTATTAGGCTCAATAAACATCACTTTGTTGCCCTAATGACCCACTGAGGACTATCATTTGTTAAATAAACTAACCATCAGGTGAAGAAAAAGCTGTCAACAGGGGGCCCTTTACCTGTTGACAGAGAGCTGGGAGGTGGAACCTGGAGGCACATCCTGATTACTTGAGAGTCTCTTTTTAAAATACAGATTCCCAAGCCACATTCGAGGGCTACTCAAGCCAAATCTCCAGACTTAACCTGCTTCTATTGATAGCTATTTATTTACCCTCCCCCCACCCCTGTTTGTGCATGGTTTGAAAATTCTCTGAAAAAAATTTTTTTAAATATATTTTATTGATTTTTCACAGAAAGGAAGGGAGAGGGATAGAAAGCTAGAAACATCGACAAGAGGGAGACTTCGATCAGCCACCTCCTGCACGCCCCCCTGCTGGGGATGTGCCCGCAATCAATGTACATGCCCTTGCCTGGAATCGAACCTGGGACCCTTCAGTCCACAGGCCAACGCTCTAGCCACTGAGCAAAACCCGGTTTTGGCTCGCTGGGAAATTTTGATGCAGTTGGGGTCACTGGATGGGCTAAAGGACTGAAAAGATCTTTTTAAAATATGATAGAGACTACTACTTTTCAGAGAAATATACAAGTCCCATTTTGAGTAATTAAAAGGACATGAGAAACCCTTTCATAGGATCTTATGTTTAGTTCTTTAGGGGGAAAAAAGAGCTGCTAAAGGTTTGCTCACCAGCTTCATCCTCACATGCAGGACTGATTCTGATTGCTAAGGATTTAATCAAGTTTTAATTTAAGTCCTTGCTGGCTTGGCTCAGTGGATAGAGCCTCAGCCTGCGGACTGAAGAGTCCCAGGTTCGATTCCGGCCAAGGGCACATGCCTGGGTTGCGGGCTCAATCCCCAATGGGGGGCATGCAGAAGGCACCCAATCAATGATTCTCTCTCATTATTGATGTGTCTATCCCTCGCTCCTTCCTCTGTGAAATCAATAAAGAAATATATATTTTTTAAAAGTTTTAGTTTAATAGAGATTGCAGGGTCAAAAAGATTTTATGGACCCTCAAATAGTCCATTCTGATGTGCCAATGAACCCTGATATTGTTGAAACCATCCATACTTCAAATTCAAATTGTTTAGGCAGAAGAGACTCCTCAAGTAGAGGACAATGGTATGTTTAAGATTCTAACACAGGTAACTGGAATTGTCATTCTCCTCCTTTTCTCAGTTGATCAAATAAAAAAACTGCATAATCGTTACATGCACAATCCCAAATGAATTGCTCTTTGATTTGTGTCATCTTCCAAGAAACTCAAAGGTTTATATTTGTTGTCTTTCTAACTTTCAAACCACCTGGAGGGGTTTTATGGTTTACTCCCCGATGTCCATCCCACCTTAAATTACCCAATCTTATTCCACTGCTCTCCTCCCATTGGCCTGGCCAGAGAGTAATCAGACAGAGCACACAGCTGAGGAGACTGCTCAGTGTTTCCCATCTCTGGTTCCACTATGCTTCCCTGGGACATAGAAAGATTACACTTCCCCATTCAGTTGCAATTGGATAGAGGCCATATGACTGATGTCCATAGGTGACAAGTGTCATCACTATGGGATTCAGCATCAGACCCTCCATCACGCTCTTCTTCTGTCACAGAGATTATGGAAGGATGTTTGGAGAAGCAAGTGTCCACAAGATTTCCCAGCCTGCACATAGAGACCTTCACTCTAGAAAGGTTCTGGGCTCACAGTGGGCTTTGCCTAAAGCAAGATTACACCTTTGTTGTGTGAGACCATTGAAATAACAGGTTAGTTCTCACTAGAGCATTAATTGAGCTTGAGCTATGACCCTATTCTAGAATGAGTTGTGAGATAAAGGCTGATGCAGGGCTTCTGGGAAATGTTTCCTCTCAAAGGAAACTACAGAAAAAAGTAGGCTCTTCTTTTCCTCTGGTTTTGGGTCTGAGAGTGAGGCCTGGGACTGACTGCTACCCCACCCAAGGGTGAGGCTGACTCTGAAGTTGGCAGAGTAGGAGAACTTGGGTCCTTGGTGACATCTTCGAGCTGTGGAATCAACCAGCTCTGGAACTCGCCAGACCTATTTCTGTTGTGAGATGATTAATTTCTCAGACTGGTTTGCTTTGAAGTTTTCATAACTTGCAACCAAAAGCATCCTGATGATAAATTATGGCTCTTAGCAAAGCAAGATGAAACTTACTTCAGTTCTCTGAAATGACTGCTCTCGTAACAGGGATATTGCTGAATTTCTCATTTCATTAAACGGGGAAACTAAACCTAAAGCAAGCTGATGTACAGACTTGCAATTATTCCCCAAATGC
Source organism: Lasiurus borealis (assembly GCA_004026805.1). Classification (NCBI taxonomy): domain Eukaryota; kingdom Metazoa; phylum Chordata; class Mammalia; order Chiroptera; family Vespertilionidae; genus Lasiurus; species Lasiurus borealis. The sequence goes on along the minus strand of PVJN01052658.1, from coordinate 3,102 downwards.
TTTACAGTAACTAAAGCCAGTGAGAGAGTCTGTATTCCAGCTGCAGGGACGACACGGATGTGCAAGGCCTTCCTGGCTGCACAGATGGGCTCAGTCATTGCAGCTACATTCTCCCATTGAGGCCCTGCCTCCTGGCCTTCTAAGATCAGCATCTCCTCGAATGGAATGTGCAGATTTCAGAGAATCTTACAGTTACACATGATGCTTTAGACAGAAGATAGGAACCTGCACAGGGCTTGGTGGCACCCTGGGAAGCCTTTTAAGATGAGTTTCTATTCTTGGTGCCAGTTTTTTAAGATGGCTTGGTTTTGTATTATGGGGAGTCCAGATAAAATATGTGTGTCACTCCAGTCCTGAGTGGTTCTAGAACTTTATAGAAAAGGCCTGATCCTAGAGCAATCCTGAAGGAACGTCGGTAGGGATCCTAATGATACCTAAAGGATCAGCCTTGGGAAGCAGAAGAAAGGGACTAAGAGGGGATCAGCTCCTCAGTAGCCAGAACAAGAGAGGAGCCCCATTGAAAGGTTGTATACAACAACAAAAGTATGTTGTTGTTTTTTATGTGGGAGGCATTATCCATTAGAGTTTTTCTTCATTTCCCTAAAATTTAACTTAAAATCTTTTTTAAAATTGTATTCTGGGGCTGTAGATGGACAATAGGTAAAAAATGAGCCAGGATATATGATATGGGGCAGCCATGATTCTCTTGTACTCATTCATTCATCCATCAGAAATATGCTTAGTACCTGTTGCATGGCAGACACTGTGCTAGGCACACAAACACAGAAAGAGAAACACTGATCCTGAATTCAATGTAAAGGAGAGAAAAACAAATAGGTGGGTCATGATGACCTCATATGACAAAGCCATTGGAGATTATGCCTTGGCAGCTGTGGAGGCTCAAAGGAAGAACTCTGTCCCAACATATAGTCACAGCCCAGAAATCCCACCGGTGGAGATGTACCAGGGGGGGCTTCTAAATTCTCTGTTGCAAAAGATGTCTTATCTTGGCTTCTCCTCGAAAGGAGAGCCTGAGATAAGGGCCTATGTGCAGGTAGCTTATTTTGAGAAACGAATTGGAGTGGGGAAACCAGGGAGAATGAAATGAGGAAGGGAAAGCCAATCCAGGGGTGCCTTAGGGAGCTGGTTAGCACTATGGGCAAGTGGAATCAGTCCCCAGGGGGGCAGTTTCTGAGGAACGATGTGACAGAGAGGGGCAAGGGGAACTTTACCAATTGGCTCTTATCTCCACCGATCAGAGTTTGCTCTGGGAGTGCTGACTACCTCGCTCCTGCGGGCTTGTGCCCGGGTGCGTGAGCATGGCTGAAGTGGCTGCCACAGGCAGTGCTAGGACAGAAGCCCTGTGCAAAAAGCTGTGGGAAGGAAGCACAGCCAAGGAAAGTGCTACACCTGGACACGAGTATTGTCATAGTAACAGCTGGAGCTCAGAGGTGGCCTAGGTTCATGTGAGAAAGGGCACCATAGCTGGCACCAAGGAAATGGTTATGTGAGGGAGAATGTCACTATTCCATGAGGCTAATGCCAATCCCTGTTGCATATATTGAATTCTAATCAAGCTCTTATGGAGCTTTCTTGATGAGTGCCAGGTGGCTCCCTCAGTGTCCTTCTGAGAAAATGAAGCAGAAGCTAGGTACATTGTGATAAGTCAGTAGGAGGTGAACAGTTTCGGGGCAGTAAGTAGGGGTGGAGAGAGAAGTCCCATGAGGGCCTATTCAAGTCACCAGCAGCCTGAGGACAAGGTGGAAAGGAGTCTGGATCCCCGATGCACAGGAGGAGAAAAGCACCCAGGCATATCTCTCGAATCTTACTCAGGAGGACTCCCTCTAGGGCAGTGGTTCTCAACCTTTCTAAGGCCATGATTCTTCAATACAATTCCTCATGTTGTGGTGACCCTCAACTATAAAATTATTTTCATTGCTACTTCATAATTATAATTTTGCTACTGTTATGAATCGAAATGTAAATACCTGTGTTTTCTGGTGGTCTTAGGGGACCCTGCTAGTGATTCTCAACCTGTGGGTCGTGACCCACAGGTTGAGAACCACTACTGTAGAGCCTAAGACCATCGGAAAGTAGCAATGAAAATAATTTTGTGGATGGGGGTCACCACAACATGAGGAACTGTATTAAAGGATTGCGGCATTAGGAAGGTTGAGAACCACTACCCTAGAGGCAAGTTCAAATGCAGGCTCCTAGAGACAAGAGGACATGCTGGACAGCAAGGAGAGGCAGCTGGTGGGTGTGTGAGCAGTCGGGAAAGTCTGAGTCTTTGCATAGTTTCTGAACCAACTCCACATTGCTTGAAACATAAGACATGTTTCCCCAGAGGCGAGGCCAGATTCTTTAAAGATTGGTCATGATGAATAGCCTTCTCATGCCTTCACCGAACTTAGGTTTCATTGGAATTGAGTTACACTTTGCTGCTTTGAGCATACAATAACCCACCCTCCCCCTCTCCCCGGGAGTGAGCACCTCCCCTCCCTGTGGCCATAACTCTGCACTGTAATAGAATAACTGTCAGAACCACTAGGCATCAGTTCTGACTCCTCTTTCCTTGTTAGTGTTGGACAATGCCTTAGATGTGTTTTTTTAAAAAAATGCCCTGGTATTCTATTCCAGAAGTCATATATAGCACCCTGGGCCCTTGCAGACCTCACCTGGTTTACTTTATTTTTTGCATGTGTAAGCCTATACAGTAGTTAGTTACAAAGATGCATGAGCTGCAATTCCCAGCCAGCAGAGGAGAACCAAAAAAAAAAAAAAAAAAGAAAAAAAAAAGATCCAAAGTCTGCTATTACTTGCAGGCTTACTATGTGCCAGATGGCCTGAGCATCATGCAGTGATCTCATTTAATCTTCACAACAGCAGAAAGTAGGTGTCAATTTCCCCATTTTACAATCAAGGGCATTTGATTATGTAACCTGCCTGAGATCACACAGCTGGAAGGGGAAGAGACAGGACTCACACTTAGGACTCATGCTGAAGCTTTGTACACTGAGCTGGGAAATAATATTTGTAAACAAGAATAAAAAAATATTGCCCTTGAAAGCATGTCTCTGAAAAGATAAGACTTGAGACATT
>PVJN01052657.1:0-14018 GCA_004026805.1 Lasiurus borealis | reverse complement strand
TAATGTGCGCGCCCGGCCCGCCCAGGGGCTGCGTGACGAGCTGCGGGCTTGGTTCAAGGAGAGGGGCTGAGCTTGCTGACCCCGGAGCCCAGGCTGGGAGACTTGGTCCCGGGGGCCAGGGCTGTGCCGGGAAGTGAGCCTGAGGGTGTTGCGAGCGACCCCCCAGCCGCAGCCCCCCCCCCAGCCTTTAGACCAGTGGTTCTCAACCTTCATGTGGTGGTGACCCCCAACCATGAAATTTTGCTACTGTTATGCATCGTGATGTAAATGTCTGCATTTTCCGATGGTCTTAGGCGACCCCTGTGAAAGGGTCGTTGGACCCCCAAAGGGGTCGCGGACCCACATATTGAGAACACTGCTTTAGACCCCTGAGGCTGGCTCCCCGGGAAGGAAGGTGGACTCCAGCTGCTGATCCTGGGTGCAAAAGGTGCACCCCTACGTGCCTCGGGGATCTTACATCTGAGAACCGAGGTGAAGTGCCTGTAGCCCTAGAGCTGTGGGCGATGGGTGCTAGGCACGCCTCGAGGCTGCCCCTTCCCCAAGGCCCTGGACCTGCCTTCCTTGTTATTCGCTTCGGAGAGATGCAGCTTCTCACCCTTAAATGCGGGGAGGAGGGAGCCGCCAGGCCTTGACCCGGGATCGCCTGCTTCCCAATATTCACCTGTAGCTGCTTCAGCGCAGCGCAACCAGTCAGTATAACTAAATGTCTTGCTTGTCAGGAGAGCAACCTGCACCCAGGTCACAATGCCCAGGGCCTGGTAGCCAGGGGGGTATAGCTTGGGCTTGTTTCAGCTTTGGCTGTAGCCTTTTGTAGAACTTATCCTTTCCGTACTGAAGTGGGAAAATTAGTCCATGGATGTGTGCTTTGCCCCTGGCTGCAAACAAGTCTTTAAAGAGTCAGTGAGATTGGTGGACTGTCTTAGATGGAACACGTGTGTGTGTGTGTGTGTGTGTGTGTGTGTGTGTGTGTGTGTATGTACGCGCACGCAATAAAGTCTCTCACATTCTAACAAATGAAGTTACAGAAAAAAAAAATCTGTGTTCCCGGTGGAAGTCTATAAGGACAGAGACACTGAAGAAAACGCCCACTCTTCCCAAATTACCGAATACCGTCTGAGTTCAGAGACAGGAAGCTTTTAAGCTGATTTTATCCCAAGCATCCACCAGCAGGAAGACTGGCATTCGGGCATGAATAATAGCCTTCGAGGCTGCAGGCTAGGATGGGAGCTCTGTGCTAGAGAGCGCCATGTGTCTACGGCCATACCACCCTGGACGCGCCCGAGATCTCGTCTGATCTCAGAAGCTAAGCAGGGTCGGGCCTGGTTATAGTACTTGGATGGGAGAGTGCCATGCCCAGGGAGTGCCATGCCCAGGGCTCTAGGAGCTAGTCTCCACCAGGCTACCTATCAGAGTGGTTCATATACACACAATTTCTTATCTATCACCACGTGCTTCTTTTATGTTATCACTTACTCTCAGAATAACAACCTTAGGAAACAGGTTCCATTATTATACCCATTTTAAAGATCAGGAAACGGGGACACACAGTGTGGGGAACAGAGAACACCATTGGAAGTTCTATGTGGACATTAATTATTCTTAGATGTAAAGGAGCAATTCTCTTTCACTTTGTACTTTATATCATGGGCAGAACTGGACAGGTGACTTCTTAGGGACCCAAAGCTGACTTCATGGTTTATTACAGGCAAATCCTAGCCTAAGAAAGACAATAACGTAATCATGCAAGCTAAAGACTTAACTCTTTGCAGCCCCAAGACTGGATTGCTTGAACAAGTGGTTTTTGAGAAATGCATAGGATAACTATGGTTACCTATTAGTTGATCAAATGCTGAAAGCAAGCTTAATAAACATAGCATTTGGTGGACGCTGTGTTCAATATTTTTCTTATGTCATTGCCTTTGTTCATGTTCATGTGTTTTTCAGGCATTTATTCCTTTCCTCCCTATTCTTTGTACTGACTTACTGATTTTTTCTGTTTTTAAAACCTAAACGCCTCCTCCTCTTCTTCTTTTTCTTTTACTGTTTACATATCCAATGCAATGATTTCTAGAAAAATCAAAAGTTTTATGGGGTTTAATGACTATTTACATATTTTAAATAGATATCAAAATAATCAGACATTTTTAAATGAAATCATTTCACATGCCATCCTGCCTTGATGGCACCCTGTGGGAAGGGTAAGGGGTGGGTACCAGGGGGGATACCAAAGGAAGCGTAGGAGAGGCTCTAAGTCTTACTTTGCACTAAGCCCTTTACATATTCAAATCGCACTTAATCTTCACATCTTATCTCAGGCTACAGGTGTCGGTTATAACAGAGAAGGAAATCGAAGCTCAGAAAATTTAAGGAAAAAGTCACGGATCACATAGTTAGGAAGCAACAGTGCTGGCATCAGATATGTCCCTCCTGTGTCAAAGTTTGCTTCCAATAAAGACAGCAGTACCCTGTTTCTCTGAAAATAAGACAGTGTCTTATATTAATTTTTGCTCCCAAAGATGCGCTAGGTATTATTTTCAGGGGATGTCTTATTTTTTTCATGAAGAAGAATACGGTACACATTTATTGTTGAACAACCAAAAAAAGGAAATTTATTACCTGTATACAGTACGGTAGTAGTTGTCATCACAAACCAGCTCACTGATTGGCCACAGCGCAGCAGGAGCTGTTCAGGCATTGCGAGGTCTCTTTAAATCAGGAGTCAGACACCTTACGGTAGCTTTTGGGGCCTTATATTCCGGGGAGGCCTTATGTTTGGGGGAGGCCTTATTATCAGGGGAGGTCTTATTTTCGAGGGGATGCCTTATATTACAGCGAGAGGCAAAACTGGAAGTAGGTCTTATTTTGGGGGGATGTCTTACTTTCAGGAAAACAGGGTAGGAGAAACTACTATAAGAACAAACACTTAAGGAAAGAAGAGGCTTAGAAAGGATTGCACAACAGAGTATGATGTGTGAGGTGGGAGAATGGAAAAAACGAATCACTTCCCCGTGACTGCTAATCTTCCTCTGGTCTTCCTTCCCCTATTTCTGTAATGACCTAATTCTATTCATTCATTCCACAGACAATCATCGAGTATCATTATCTCTCAGACACGGTATTAGGAAGTTTCCTTTCTCCCTATCTCCCTGACACCTACCACAGTCCTGAGCAAACACTAAGTGCTCAAGAAATGTTTGTTAAGTAAGTGTCTAAGCCTAGTGGGGGAAAGAATGAAGAGTTGCACTAACAGCATGTTAAGGGCCAGGGGAAATCAGGTTTGAGTGCTCTGCCACTGAACCTGGCTTAGAAAAGGGATCAGAGAACATGCCAAGACTAGGCGATGCCTGAGCGAGGTTTTGAAGCAGAAATAAGAGTTAAGTGGACAAAGGAAGTGGGGGAAGATGCTCAACAAAGATACCAGTCTGAAAAAAGAAAAAATGGGAGCTACTCTGGGAATATAGGAGTTCAGTTCTCAAAATGGAGAAGGCCAAGGAGAGGCCTGGAAGGGACATGCGGTCTAGAAGGTCTTTTGCACATTTTCTCTGCAAGTGTCCCATTGCTCTGCCCCTCCCTTGAAGTGAACTGTGCTATAGGGAACAAGATGACTAAATATAGTACGTCCTCACTTAACATGGCTAATAGGCTCTGCAACTTTAAACAAAGGCATGCAACAGGACCAATCTTAATGCTGGCTAACAAGAGTTAAGTTCCTCCAAAATGACATTGGACAAATAAACAAGAGTTAAGTTCTTCCAAAATGACATTGGACAAAAAAAAGTATTATTTAAGTACTTGCTGTACAGGAATTAGCAATGCATTTTATTATTTTACTAGAGGCTCATGCATGGGGGGAGAGGGTAGGATCGGGCCTAAACGGGCAGTCGGATATCCCTCTCACAATTCAGGATGGTTGACTCCCAATTGCTCACCTGTTTGCCTTCCTGTTGATTCTCAGCTGCTCACTTGCTTGCCTTCTCTAACTGCTTTTGCCTGCCAGCCTGATCACCCCCTAACCACTCCCCTGCCAGCCTGATGCCTAACTGCTCCCCTGCCAGCCTGTTTGCCCCTAACCACCCTCCCCTGCACGTCTGGTCACCCTAACTACCTTCTCCTTCAGGCCTGGTCACCCCTAATTGCCATCCCCTGAAGCCCTGATCCCCTCCCAACTGCTCTTTCCTGCAGGCTTGATCACTCACAACTGCCCTCCCTTGGAGACCTGGTTTCTTCCAACTGCCCCCCCACCCTCTGCTGGCCATCTTGTGGCGGCCATCTTGTGTCCACATGGGGCAGCCATCTTGTGTGTTGGAGTGATGTTCAGTTTGCATATTACTCTTTTATTAGATAGGATAGAGGCCTGCTGCATGAGTGGGGGCCAGCTGGTTTGCCCTGAAGTGTGTCCTGGATCAGGGTGGGGGTTCCCTTGGGGACACGGGGCTGCCTGGGCAAGGGGCCTGTGGTGGTTTGCAGGCCAGGCACATGCCCCATCGACACAAATGAAGGCCCTGGTATCTGGAATTTTTTTATCTTCTATAATTGAAACTTTGTAGCCTTTAGGGGAAGCCAAGGTAGGTCAGGGCTGTGAGAGCTTGGCTTCTTCCATTGCCAGGGGCTACTCAAACCTCCTGCTCTCTCCAGCTCTGTGGCTGCCACCATTTTTTGGGATTTATTTATTTTCCATAATTGAAACTTTGTAGCCTTAAGTGGAGGCCTGGGTCAGCCAGGGTTTGCGGAAAGCATGGCTTCCTCCTTTGTCAGGGAAACCCAATCTCCTACTCACTCCACTGCAGCAGCAATGTTGGTTAGGTTAATTTGCATACTCACTCCTGATTGGCTGGTGGGTGTGGCTGGTGGGTGTGGCAGAGTGATGATTGATTTGCATATTACTCTTTTATTAGATAGGCTCATTTTATTGTGGCCCTATAATAGAGAAATACAGTTATTTAGACTCCTAGATAGTTTTTTAAATTCCATACTCAAATGGACAGACTAGACTTTGTTGTCTTCTATATGGAAAAACCAAATTATTTTTCTATTTCTCTAATTCGGAAAAAAGACTTCCAAGCAAATGCTCCTCTGTGCTTTTCCTTGGAGGGTAACTGGAGGGAGGGGGAAGAATTTCTTTCTTTATTTTTTTTTTTTTCAGTGTGTTATAGAGGAGCCAGGAAGTAAAAATGTATTAAAAATAAAGTGAGATGGGGAATGGAGTAACAGTAAGGAATAGCAGATAGATGTTAATGCTAGTTAAGATTCTGGCTTTTGATAATAGACTTTGAAAACTTAATGCCAATGCCGCTTTTTTTAGGAATGTTTTATATCAATTTTTCATTCCAGGCTCAGGGGGCTGCATGCCTTGTCACCCTTCTCACATTTGTAAATTATTAGTTATATTGTTATTAGGAATGAGATTCAAAGAGTAAATGAAATCTGCAAATAACCCCAAGCCTAATTTCAGTTAATAGATTAAATCCTCCACTCTTTAGCATTATATCCTTGCCTTATAACCAAGTTTCTTAATCTTTCTGAGCTTCAATCTCTTCATCTATAAAATCAGGATCATAATAGCACCTACCTCACGAGATTGTTATAAGGGTGAAATGATTTAGCACGTGTAAAATGCTTAGACTACTGTCTGATGCATAGTAAGCACTCAATATGAGATAGCTGTTATTTGTGTTATTACTTCTGCCACCCGCAGCATTATTTGAAATGTTAACATATGTCTGTGCTAAATGCTCTTTGATAATGTGTTTTCCTCTAACTGCCGTAACTAAAATGAAGGAAACAGAAGAGAGGAAATGAAAAAAGGGCTTCATAGCACATATGTAGAACCATCCAGTCCAGAATAGTGTCATTTTCTATATAATAAGATTGAAATGTCCCCTTATTTCCTGTTGGCTACTTGCCCCTATTGCTCCGGATAAACCTAACATGTGTCCATCATTAAAATGGACATCATCCCCAGTTTCCTGTTTTCTCTTGTTTTTGTCTCTTTTGCTGACTGCTGTCACCCTGGTGCCTCATATCGTGCCTGGAATAAACAGACACTCGTGCAGTTTGTAGAATGAAGGGAGGAAGGAAAGCCCGTTTCATTTTTTTTTTCTTCAACTAGACACTTCTTCATTGCGGTGCTTAAAGCCTTTGCAGAGTGAATGTGTGCATTGTGGATAGTCAATATAAATCTTTTCAAATTAAATTATTTACTCAATATTCACCGTGCACAAGATTCGCGTGTGCAGTCTTGGGTGTCAGGGTGTGTGACTCCAGGGTCATCCTGGAGTCGGGCTCCCTGGATTCAGATCTGGGCTCTGTCACTGGACTTCCTGTGATCAAGTTTTGGCTCTCCCACATTCTCTCTGAGCGACCTTAGGCAAGTCACTTAACCTGCCTGCTCATTCTGTTCATAGGTAAAATTAGGGAAATAGTTCCTATCTCATAAGGATTTTTTGAGGATTAAATGAGTTAATATGTAGAAAGGTTAACATCTGGCACTTTGGAAGCATAAGAAGTGTCTGTTCAACAGGTTTTTAAAACCCTGGTTTTCTAATTAGATATCAGTACTTACAGAATTGATTTGATGATACTAGATGATACACAATAAACCCTAAAAAAAGTTACTTTTCTATTGCTTTGATTGCAAACATTTACTTCTATTGTCTGCTCTGAGGAGTTGGGGCTCTGACTTGGCTTTTCCATTTTTTTGGGTCCATTTAAGTCTTATTGATTCTATCTTACCTTTCACACTTATACCCTGTGTTTGTCCTGTCATTGTGCCTTGCGTCATTGGCACCTTTTACATCGCATACTTCTCAGGACAAGGACTTTGCTCTTTGTTTTGGCATAATTTTATAACACTGGGTACACTCACGGTACTATAAAAATGTTAAAGAAAAAAAGATGTAACTGAGCAAGAGGCCGCTCTGGCTGACAGCTGGCGGGGCTGCCGTTGTGTTTGCAGGGCTGGTGCTCCCGCCCAGCAGCATCCCGCGGTGGCAGCTGTGGCTAGCTAGTGTCGCTTGGCCCTGGGTTGACACGGGCCACCACCGGGGCGTGCACCGGTGCCCAGAGCATGAACTGCGTCCTGGCGCGCAGGGAAGACCACGGGAGGCCAGCGCCTTGGGGACACAGCGCTGCTCACAGGTTTGTCTGCTTTCGCTTGACTTTGCCAGAGAGACGGGAGAGTGAAAGAGATGAACTTGAAAGGAGAAGGAGCAAAGAACTGAAAAAGGAGGGAAGTGGGAAGCTTCATGGAGGAGACTGTAGTAGCCCTTTCTGTTGTAAGCAAGGTTTTGGCGTGGCCCTACAGGCTCTGGTCTTCTCTGGCGTGTTTCCACACAGGAAGAATGTGGTGTATGGATGCGGATGTTCTTGTAAACTCTACGTCCACACTGACCTTGCTTGAATGCTCAAGTGATCGAACAGGGTTCGTGTTTCAAGCCTGGCTTTGGGAATGCCTGAAAAGCATTCACTGGTTCAGAGCGCCTCGTATCTGGGGATTATAGTCCTGGGAGCACATTTATCATCGCTGTTTTACTCCTTTTTGTCTTTGAAGCAATTCTTTAGTAACAGCGCATTTAAACATGTACCTGACACTTGCTTGGCATGTGTTGCTGTGCTGTAGTCACACCTGCTGTACAGCAGTCCACACAGTTGGTTGGCATATGTATTTAACCTTTTTATTTTGAAATCATTGTAGATTCACAGGAAGTTGCAAAGGTAACGAACGCAGAGAGGCTCCGAATGCCTTTAGCTCAGTTTCTTCGGATGATTCCTCAGACATAATTTTCTTGCAATAACACCAGGAAATTGACGTTGGCACAACATGCATGTCATTTTATCACATGCAATTTAACCACCACCAGAGTCAAGACATAGAACTTGTACCGCCACAAAGATCCCTCTCCTGCTACCCCTTTAGTCAAAACCACCTCCTTCTCCCTATCCTTGGCAACCAGATGTTTCCCATCTATTTGTTTATGTATAGAATGTTACATAAATGGTATCATACTGCATGTAATCTCTCTGTGATTCCCCCCCACACCCCCCATGAAGCATAGTGCTTTTGAGATACATTCAGGTTGTATGAATAGTTGGGTTCTTTTTATTGCCAAGTAGTATTCCAGTTGCTTGACTATATTCAATGGTATTTTTTTTCCTCTGAATTGATATACTTACATCGCTTATAGTGATGTAAAAAGTGTGGGGACAAAGTTTGAATAAGTTTTTCCTATTCAAAATCACAATTAGTGTGTTCTGGGGTAAAAGGATGTATACACTACATCTCTATTTATCACAGAGGCCAGTGGAGGATTGGAAAGAAGAAACAGAACAGGGCAGAGATAAGCGTGTGTTCAGACCATAAGGTATAAAACCTGGCACCCTTAAAAATTTCCACGCCCCTATGACAATCTAGTCTGTGATCTTACCTTTGGTTAAGACAACTTACATTTCTTAAAAATTAATAAAAACAACACCTCTGTTACAGGAAATTCCCTGCCAGTCTATGTTCACTCACATAGATGATAGGTCAGGGACAGGCATGGCTGGGAATGACAGTTGTCCAGTTTGATACAGGTCTCAGAGAGTCAAAACAGCATCTTCGGTCCCAGGGCAACTATCAAGAGTTCAGAGACGGTCAGTGCTCTACTTGTCTGTCCTTTCAACTCACTTGATGGTAGGAGAAGCCACTCCCAGAGGTGGCTGAAGTCGTATTTTCAAATGAGAATGTAATTCTTCACCTGAATTCTCACAGGCATGGGGACTCTGGACACTGGTGGCTATAACTAGCTCAGGGAAGTGCATCATTTCTGAACAGCAGCTGGAACCATTAGGTGCAAGCCCTCCCTTTAGCCAGCACCCATTGGATGGCTACCCCCACCCTCCATCCTGCTTTCCAATCAGAGGAGAGAATAAGATTCCCACTGCTATCAGCAAGTGTAAACACCCCTTTGAGTTTTTAGAATTTCACATTTTGGGGTTTCAGAGATGTATTGTTAATTCATGAAATCAAACATGCTATCAGTCTGGAGGCCTTACTAGACCCAAGTCTAACCGAAGGCACTGCTCTAAGTCTTCATTTTAGTGATTTCTGTTATACAAAAAATAGCGCTTGTCCCAGACCCTTCCCGAGGATGGAGGGTAGATAGGGAATGCTGGTCTGAAGTCTAAACATTCGAAGAACAGATAGCAAAATAATTTGTAACTCCTTTTATAGGCAAAATTGCTTCTCTGAATCTTTTGAAACGGAAGAAAATCATATGTGCTGTGTGTGAGATTTATTTTGTGTAAACAGTAGGCACCTCATGTCACTTTGCAGGCTGTTCTTCTGGGTCTTCTCCCCTGGGTGTGGGCTGTAAGATCCCACAGCATGTGGTGGGGCAGATGACTCAGCCCCCTCATCTTGAAGGGCTGAACAGTTCTGTGTAAGTGGGCACTGAACAAAAGGTCCCCTGAATTTTGTGGACCTCTCTGATGTTATGCTGTTTATTTGACTAATGGTGATAGTCAATAGCTGGGGTGGGGGGATGACAGGAAATGTAAACACATTGGCTATGGGTTCCAACCTCACTGGCGTTGTATTTTAAGGGATAATGAGAAGGTTTATTTGCCTTTTGAACTTTTTCTTTAACCAGAAGAAATAGAGTTTTTCTGAAAGAAAAGTGAAATAGAAATGCCTTATGTCCTATGTCAATGTAGACAAAAATCAAGTCCTAGCTTTACTTTCAAACAACTGTGTAATATTATAGCTGTATTCACACTTGGAAGAATGAAACCAAACACAATGCTTTGCTATACATATACATATACATATACATATACATATACATATACATATACATATACATATACATTTACACCCCAGAATTCCATAAAGTTTAAAGTTGTTAACCTGGCTATCAAGGTAAACCTCAGCCAGGCTCTCTATAAGCATGCCATTTGCGTTAAAGCCAACCAACTCTAGCTGTTTTGTGGCCAAACTTCTGCTCCCATTTCTCCTGCCGGGAGCCCTCTCCTCACTCTGAAGTCATACCATTCTTCCTCCATGAAACCTGCTGTGTTTGCCCTCGCTCTTATGCTGAGCTCTCCGATCACTTCCATGACTCCCAGATGGTGCTCCTGTTAGGAATAATGTCCAGCACGGAGAAGGTTCCCAAGGGTCATGGAATATCATTAGGAGGGGGGCTCTGCAGTCAGATATGGGGGTGTGAGTCCTAGCTCAGCTATTTGTTCACCAGCTTTGGTTTTCAGGTAAGATAGTCAATCTTTTTTAGTGTTAGTTGCCTCATTTGTAAAATGGGGGTAATAATTACACTTCCCTGAAAGGTGAAGATATTACTGATGTGATACATGTGAAGTGCTTGGCACAGTGCTGGCCTATCATGAATATGATGATTACAAAAGAGAACTTTAAAAAATGAGATTTCAGACTTTACAAAATTAACAGCACTATGGTCTGAGGGAAGGATGCAGACCATAAAATGTGATTGTTTAGGCTTCTCTGTGTCTGTCAGCCCTAATTGCTGTCATAAGAAGGGGCAGGGTCCTCTACACCCATCAACCTGGAAGAGAGAGTCTCCAGTTGCCACCCACTGAGATTGGACACAAACAGATGGAAATGGAATGATTCTTCCCTTCTTAGATAGAACAGAAATATGTGTGGCTTGGCAGAGATTTTATTTTAGTAAGAGGTAATCAAATGATGAATGAGTTTCTATAAAGAAACTTCAAAGAGTAATTAAAATAGCTTCATGATGAGTTCTCTATCCTTGAAATACTTGCAAGCATAACCTGAAGGCTTAGAAAAGTGAAAATGTCACTTAACTGGTTGTTTGATCTACAAACACAAACTCATTAGGTTTTCTGATATTTCCCTACAAATTGGTTGATGTTTCACTGAAGCATGGCTTCAATCAAACCAAGGGCATAACCATTAGCAGTTTTTTGGTAACACTGATGTCTAAACAAATCCCTTTTGTGTTTTGAATTACAGCTCTAAAAATGATTGTCTGGGCCACAGCATTCTATTACAAACAGAACCGGCAACACTTTAAATAAATAGCAAGGCAGATTGGGTTTGGGATGAGGCATGTGGTCCCCATGCAGCTTCTGATTTTGTCCTGTCCCAAGGCCACCCTTAAACAATTACTCTTTGTTAGATGGTTGGAGCTTTAAGTGTGCAAGTGTTTTAGAACTTTTCAAAATGTCGGTGAGGTGCACATGTGCACATGGATGTGTATAAATTTCATAGGCAGCAAAAAGGGAAATTCTGCTTAAAAGTCTCCCTTGTCTAGCTGAGGATAAAGAAAAACTCTTTGTTACATTACTTTTTGAACATAATGTAATATTTCGATATTTCCAAGTGCCCGAGGTTCACCATTGTTAAAGTCAATTATAATGACAAAACTCAAAAGTGCTAGTTGATAGAAACTTCTTATTGGCCAAAGAAATTAATAAGATCTTCCTTCTGCTTTCAAAACTTTGGGGAAGAATATTAAGAAATATATATGTTCCGCCCCGACTGGTGTGGCTCAGTGGATAGAGCATCGGCCTGCAGCCTGAAAGGTTCCAGGTTCGATTCCGGTCAAGGGCATGTACATTGGTTGTGGGCACATCCCCAGTAGGGGGCGTGCAGGAGGCAGCTGATTGATGTCTCTAACTCTCTATTCCTCTCCCTTTCTCTCTGTAAAAAATTAAAAAAATATATACATTAAAAAAAGAAATATATATCTTCTAAACTAGGAAGCTTAAACTTTTTTTAACGTGAAAAATTTGTAACATATTCCAAAGTAAAAAATAGTATAATGAGACTCCATCTTCACCCATCTTCCGCAATTATTAATACTTGTCTGTTGTGTTTGATCTATACCCACACCTCTCTTCCTTGATACTCCTATCGTAATCATTACTAGATTATTTCCAAGTCACCAAATAATTTGATCCATACATGATTCAGTATGTATCTCCAAAAGGTAAAGTAGTCTTGAAGAATACGTAACTAATATGTCATTACACCTAAATAAACCAACGTTATCACATTTCCAGGCAGTTTAAAATACCTCTGATTGTCTCTATTTTTTGTTTTACACTTAGTTTGTTTAAATCAGAATCCAAACAGGGCTCATCTACTGATTGGTTGATATGTCTCTTAAGTCTGTTTTAGTCCTTAGATTCAACCAATCTCTCTCTCTCTCTCTCTCTCTCTCTCTCTCTCTCTCTCTCTCTCTCTCTCTCGTTTTACAATTTATTTGATGAGACTAAGTCATGTGTCCTATAGAATTTCCCATATTCTGAATTTTGTTTGTTTACAGAACCTTTAAATTGTCATTCTCAAATTTGAGTGTTGTATTTCTTCAATCTCATAAAATTGCTTCTCTTTTAAAGAACATTTATACCTTGTCATTACTTTGCTTGTTTCCTTGAGGATTTTCATTTTCTTGAGGGCCTACATTTTGCCCAAATATCCTTCCTCCTCAGTAAATCTTCCATGATTTACCTAACACTTCTTCCTGTAGAACCTGGCTGACCTGGAGTGCCCCTTCAATCAGGTTTCAAAATGTGTACTGGTCTACCAAATGCTTACTCAGCTTTCTCTAAGATTGAAAGGCATCACCAGTAAACAGTAGGGGTTGTTTTGATTTTAACAACTGTGCCACATGACTACTTTTTCAAAAGTACTTTTCTGTTCCTATTATATAAGGATATATTTACTTGGTAAATATATATTTGAAATTTCCTTTAAAAATAATGATGGGAGGAGTGGTAGTTTAGATGTAATAAGCTTGCCATGACTAATAATTTTGAAGCTAGATAATACCTATGTGAGATTTCACTATAGTATTCCGTCTACATTTGTATAAATCTGAAAATTTCCATAATAAGAAATAAAAATGAAGTTTATTGTTCTATCTAAGCTAAGTAATGAAGCATTTCATTTTGGGGGGTCGGTCTATATTGTAACACTTTTGCTAAGAATCATAAATTATATATAAGGTGGCGAACACACAATACAGCATACAGATAACACATTATAGAATTGTACACATATATAATTTTATTAACCAATGTCACCCCAATAAATTCAATAAAAAATAATGTCTAAGAAACAAAAAGGCACTTGCTTTTCTCATTCTGCAATTCTGGTTTGCCTAAAAACAAGTCATTATTTTATATTCTTATTATTGTATACAAAATAGTTAATATTTAAGGAAATGGTTTGGAATGATTGAAAATACCAGCCATGCAGAGGTGCTTCATAGGTTTTATGATCTACCCAAGCTGCCTTTAAGGTTCTCATGTGGCTAAACTCATTGACATGAACCTGTAGTCTACCAATAGCTGACAAGACTCCTAGAAGAGGAATGACCTAAACCATTCAGTTATCTCATAAGAAAAATATGCTAGGATGGACTATGAAGGTCACGCCTACAAGCATCCCCTGCTGTTATGTCAGATGAACATGCAGGCCCTATTTTCCAATGTGAAAGTCTACCAGCTTTTAATTTTAGTCTGATTTCTTTTTATTCTGTTCAACCATTGAAAAGACAGGAGAATTTAATTATTTATGCTTACACTAGCCATATATACTAGAAAATAAATTTTAAGGATCTTGAGCCTTGTGAATTATTTTCTATTATTTCATTAGTGTTGCATTTAAGTAATTTATTTAATAGTAATTAAATCTTAACTGCAGTTAGCTATGCAACAGCAAAATTTAAGACTCTAGAAACATTTTAGTAAACTAAAGATGAAAAGTTGAAATTTAATTGTATTTCTTATTACCAATTTAAAATATGTAGCAATATCATTGGTAATATTTTCCTCTTATGAATGTAAAAATATTTTACAGATTCACACAAGTTTGGTCCCAACCCTATAATCATATCCTCCCCATAAGCTGTTAAGTTACTCAACCTGGAATTCTCTTGTCATGGATTTTCAGGAATTTGATCCTCTTATCTGGTGGGAGGCTATTTTTTATTCCTCATCTCTGTGAGCTATCATTTCCTGCACATAAATTTTGA
>PVJN01052656.1:0-14005 GCA_004026805.1 Lasiurus borealis | reverse complement strand
AAGAAACAAACACAACACAGAAAACCTAACAGAATTAAAAAATAATATTGAACTTGTTAAATACATACTCTGGCATTGCCCAAGGCATGTATGACTTCAGGCATGTTGCTGGTCCTTTCCTTGACTGCTTACTAAAAATCAAGAAACAATTCCTTGACTTCTTCACCTCATGGAAAACAAACTATGTTATGTATTGTTCTGAATAGTGAGTTCTTTTTATTATTTCTCAATTAGGACTTCCCTGAAATAGAAGGGGTTGATCCCATCAGGACTTTCTAAGTACTATTGGAAAGAAGCCAGAAACTAGGAAAAATAGATATTCATTGACCATTTAAATAGTGCAATGCACACAAAAATTGTCTCCCTCATTTGGCTTCAGCATGCTTTCCATTTTTCTTTGCATTTATTCAAAGTAGACAGTAGTCAATTAACACCAACTCCCAGCATCCTGAAGTTGCTTTTTTTTAACCTTGCAACTCTTGAGTTGTAGAAAGAAGCTGAGACTGACATTGAGATTTAAATCCTGACTCAACCACTTCCTAGCTGTGTTACCTGGGTCTGAACCAAGGTTTTATTTTTTATTATTCTACTAGAGGCCCAAATTTGTGCATAGGTGGGGTCCCTAGTGGCTGCTGGTGCTGGCTGGAGCCTTCCTTTCTTCTGTCTCCTGAGGGGACACTTTTCATATTAGAAGTTTGTATATATAGATTTTATTTATTATTTATTTTATTACCAGCTTGGTGATAGTATTTGCCCTTTAGATCCTGTGCAGTTGCCTTGGGGGAAAAAGGAATGCATTAGTCTCCTTTTATCCATGGGAGATACAATACATTCCACAAACCCCAGTGGATGCTGAAACCATGGATAGTACCAAACTCTATATATACAATGTTTGAGAGAAAGACCATATTTGTATAATTTTTTTACAGTACATTATTGTAACTGTTCTAGTTTGTTATTATTTCCTGTACATACCTAAATATATATGCTAAAGTTATTTTATAAATTAGGCACAGTAAGAGAGTAGCAACAATAAATAACAACAAACTACAACAATTATAATAATATACTGTAAAAAAGTTGTATAAAGTGGTCTCTCTCTCAAAATATCTTAATGCGTTGCATTCACCCTTCTTATGATGACATGAGATAAACAATG
Source organism: Lasiurus borealis (assembly GCA_004026805.1). Classification (NCBI taxonomy): domain Eukaryota; kingdom Metazoa; phylum Chordata; class Mammalia; order Chiroptera; family Vespertilionidae; genus Lasiurus; species Lasiurus borealis. The sequence goes on along the minus strand of PVJN01052656.1, from coordinate 12,846 downwards.
CCTCTGTGATCAAATGAAGTGAAGAAATGGAGTGTTATTAAGCTACTACCAACATGACAGGAGAATCATAGAGCCATGCTCTGTGAATTGTTTTTTCCTGGAATTTTCTATTTAATATTTTCAGACTGTGATTGGCCATGGATAAATCCATGGAAAACAAAACCACTAATAAAGGAATGACTAGTGTGTTGCCCCTGCCAGGCACATGAGTGTGTTTTTCTTCCATTCACCTGTGCAGTAAGCATTGCTCAGGGCCTGCAGGGTCCCAGCACTGTGCAACTCATGGAGTCACGCATCACATAGGCAAATCTCCAGGTGTTCATTAAATGCCTCTTTTCTTTTCAGTTTAGGTTTGTGTTAAGGTAAACCTTGTGGAAAACATATTTTTGTGGTACCTATAAGGTACCTTTATGATTTGGCCAACCAGGTAATAAATACCCCTGCTTTGATTTTTCTAATAAATTTCCTGGAATCTTTTCTGCCTCTGAAACTTGGGAACTTGCAGGAATAGCATGATTGACATCTACTACTACTGTATTTCAAATGTTAATAGTACCAACTGATCCTAAAAGTTCTTTCACTATAGATATTAGTGTTTTCAGAGACTCAGAGAGTATCCTCACCCTTCTACACAGAGGAACTGTGCCCAGTGAGTAAAGGTGGCCTAGGATTTCCAGGTTATCCAAGTTTAATTTTTTCTTCTGCACAATATCATCATCCTCCTTGATTGCTTTGTTAGCAGTTTGCTTTGGTTTCAATTTCAATGCTAAAAAAAAAATTAAGCTGCTTCCTATGTAAAAAATCTTAGGGGTATTGTGTGTCTTTATAAAATATTTGGATTGACTTTTTTTTAAAAAGTCAAAGTTGCATCTATGTGAAAATGAAAAATGGGAAGATAATGTGTTTCTCAAAGTGGTTCTTTGTAACTTTATTTTCAGCCCAATTGCAAAGTCACGGCGATGAAGTGCTTTCTCCTGGAGTTATGTGTTATTTGGCAGGAGTCGAATAATATGGACATTAGAGAGGTGATAGAAAACGTTGTCATCCTAGCAAACTCCAGTTTATCATCTAATGGGGTGAGTTACCAATAGTCGTCAGTTATGGCAGGTGTTTCTGGCTTGACTGGGGGAAGTCATGAGCTGGATAGGATGGACAAGCAGAACCTCCGAAGGGAGGGGAAGTTAATTCCTGTGGAGTGGCATCCAGAATGGCAGCATCATTAGTGTGCACACAATCCTAAATTGCTCATTGACTTATTCATTCAAAACATGTGTACTGCATGGTGCCAGGCAGTGTGCTTCCGTGGTAGAGTGACAGTGGTGAACAAGTCAGGTCACTGGTTTTTATCAACAGGTGCAGTGAGTAGACATTACTCCACATAATTAAGCATTTGGCATGAATAATAGTAATCTAGTTTATTGGATTATTACTCCACCAGACACAATCTTCAGGAGTTAATTGGTAATTAACTAAGTCCTTCCAATAAATCTGTGATATAGTTATCCTTGTTTGTTTCAATGTTGAAGAAATTGGAGCACTGAGAGCTTGAATTACTTCCTCCAATTCATGCAGCTAAGAAAATGGGGAGCCAGGATTCAGATCTGAGTGGTTTCATGTCAGAGTCTGTCTTCTTTTTTTTCATTTTTTTAAATTAATGTATTACATGTGGATATATCTTCCCATTTCCCCCAACACACACACCCATTCCACTCATATACATGCCCGCAGCTCCCAGTGTCTTGCATGCATACAAGTCCTTCGGTTGATCTCTTATCAACCCCACCTCTCCCTAACTTTCCCATTGTAATTTGACAGTCTGTTTGCTGCATTAGTACCTCTGTATCTATCTTTTGTTCATCAGTTTATAATGTTCTTTATTATCCATAAATGAGTGAGATCATGTGGTATATTTCTTTCACTGACTGGCTTATTTCACTTAGCATAATGCTCTCCAGTTCCATCCAGGTAGCTGCAAATGGTAAGAATTTCCTTTTTTTTATGGCAACATAGTATTCCAATGTGTAGCTGTACCATAGTTTTCTGATCCAGTCATCTGCTGACAGGCACTGAGGCTGTTTCCAAATCTTAGCTATTGTGAATTGCTGCTATGAAGATAGGGGTGCATATATCCTTTCTGATTGGTATTTCTAGTTTCTTGAGATATATTCTTAGAAGTGGGATTACTGGGTTGAATGGGAGTCCCATTTTTAGTTTTTTGAGAAAACTCTATAATTGTTCTCCACAGTGGCTGCACCAGTCTGCATTCCCACCAGCAGTGCATGAGGGTTTCTTTTTCTCCACATCCTCACCAACACTTGTCGTTTGTTGACTTCTTGATGACAGTCATTCTAACAGGTGTGAGATGGTATTGCATTGTCATTTTGATTTGCATCTCTTGGATAATTAGTGACTTTGAGCATGTTTTCATGTGTCTCTTGGCCTTCCTTCTGTCTTCTTTAGAAAAGATTCTATTTAGGTCTGTGGCCCATTTTTTCTACTGGATCGTTTATCTTCCTATTATTAATTTGTATAAGTTGCCTGTAGATGTGGAGATTAAACCTTTATCAGTGATAACATTTGCAAATATAATCTCCCATAATTTCTTGTTGTTTTGGTGATGGTTTCTTTTGCTGTAAAAAAGCTTTTTATTTTGATGTAATCTCACTTGTTTATTTTCTCTTTAGCTTCCATTGCCTTAGGAGCAGTATACGTTCCTTGAGCATATGTCTGAGATTTTGCTGCCTGGGGATTCCTCTAGTATTTTTATGGTTTGCCGTCTTATGTTTAAGTCTTTTATCTATTTTGACTTTTTTTTGTGTATGGTGTAAGTTGGTGGTCTAGTTTCATTGTTTTTTTTTTCATATATCTGTTTTCCCAAGACCATTTTTTGAGGAGACTGTCTTGACTCCATTGTATGTTCATACCTCCTTTGTTAAATATTAATTGAGTATAGTGATTTGGATTGATACCTGGATTCTCTATTCTATTCCATTGGTCTATATGTCTGTTCTTGTGCCAGTACCAGGCTATTTTGAGAACAGTAACTTTGAAATACAGCTTGATATCTGGTATTCAGATCCCACCTACTTTATTATTCTTTCTCAGGATTGCTGTGGCTATTCAGGGTCTTTTTTTTTTTATTCCAGATGAATTTTTGGAGAGTTCTTTCTAGATCTGTGAAATATGTTATTGGAATTTTAATGGAGAGTGCATTGAATCTATAGATTGCTTTGGGTAGTATGGGCATTTTAATGATGTTGATTCTCCCAATCCATGAGCATAGTATGTTCTTCCATCCATTTATGTCTTCTTCTAACTCTTTTTTCAGTGTCCTATACTTTTCCGCATATAGGACAACCTAATGTTCATGAGGTCTTTTACCTCTTTAGTTAAGTTTATTGTGAGGTATCTTAATTTTTTTGGTATGATGGTAAATGGGATTGTTTTTAGTCTATCTTTCTGTAAGTTCACTATTGGTGTGTAGAAATGCCATAGATTTCTTGGCATTAATTTTGTATCCTGCTACATTGCCAAATTCGTTTATTAAGTCTATTAGTTTTTGGATGGAGTCCTTCAAATTTTTTAGGTACAGTATCATGTCATCTGCAAATAAGGACGGATTTACTTTTCCAATTTGGATGCCTTTTATTTCTTCTTCTTGTCTAATCACAATGGCTAGTATTTACAATACAGTGTCAAACAGGAGTAGTGACAGTGGGCATCCCTGTCTTGTTCCTGTTCTTAGGGGAAATGGTTTTAATTTTTGCCCATTGAGTATCATGTTAGCTATGGGTTTATCATATATAGCTTTGATTATGTTGAGGTATGATTCTTCTATTCCCAACTTGCTAAGATATTTTTGTCCAGAAAAGGTGTTGGATTGTGTAAAATGCTTTTTCTGCATCAATTGATATGATTATGTGATTTTTATCTTTCAATTTGTTTATGTGATGCATCACCTTTATTGATTTGCAGATATTGTGCCATCCTTGCATTCCTGGGATAAATGCTACTTGGTCATGGTGTATGATCTTTCTGATGTACTGCTGGATCTGATTTGCTAGAATTTTGTTGAGGATTTTGGCATCTATGTTCATGAGGAATATTGGCCTGTAATTTTCTTTCATTGTATTGTCTTTATCTGGTTTTGGTATTAGGGTGATGCTGGCTTCATAAAAGGAGCTTGTAAGTGTTCCCTCTTCTTGAAATTTTTGGAATAGTCTGAGGAGGATAGGCTTTAATTCTTCCTTGAATGTTTGGTAAAACTCCCCTGTGAAACCATCTGGCCCCGGGCTTTTTTTTGCTGGAAGTTTTTTGATGACTGCTTCAATTTCCCCCACAGTTATTGGCCTATTGAGATGTTTAGATTCTTCCTGATTTTTGGAATGTTATATTTTACTAGGAATATGTCCATTTCCTGCAGGTTGTCTAGTTTGCTGGAATAGAGTTGTTCATAGTATTTTTTAAAAATCCTTTCTATTTTGATGGGATCTGTTGTTATTTCTACGCTTTCATTTCTGATTTTGGATCCTCTCTTTTTGCTTCTTGGTGAGCTTGGTTAGAGATTCATTGTGGGAGCCCCTTTCCATGTCCCGCGTGGTTCAGGGTTCCCGGTTCAGAGTTCGGGTTCTGAAGGAGGTTGCACGCAAATGAAAAGAGAGACTAGAAAATATTAATTTGGCAATATTGGGGGGCCAGGCGGGAGCCTTCCTCTAGTGGAAAAGACTACCACTTGCTCTGGCCTTTTTCTCCCTTTTTTTATTAAGGCTTTTGGACACACCCCTAGCCTTTAGGCAGAAAATAACAAAAACAGAAATTAATCTGAAACAAACTGGGAGAGGCTGCTTTAGCTAACAATGTTTTCAACTAAACAGTGAGTAATTAGCTCTGACCTTTCAGAGCAATTAAGGTTGACCAGCCTTCTGGTTTCCTGTTTACATCCATTTAGTGAGAACAATGTTTGGTTTCCAACAGTTCATCAATCTTATTATCCTTTCGAAGAACCAGCTCTTGGTTTTTTTGATCTTTTGTATTTTTTTTTTTTTGTCTCAATGTTGTTTATATCCCCTCTGATCTTTATTATTTTCTTCCTTTTGCTTGCACTGGGCTTTACTTGTTGCTCTCTTTCTAATTCTTTGCGTTGTTGGGTTAGGTAATTTATTACCATTGTTTCTCTCTCTCTCTCTCTCTCTCTCTCTCTCTCTTTTTTTTTTTTTTGCAGTAGAATTGTAGAACTATGAACTTCCCTCTCAAAACTGCTTTCACTGTGTCCTATAGATTTTGGATTGTTGTGTTTTCATTGTCATTTGTTGCCATGATGTCTTTTATTTCTTCCCTGATCTCTCTGGCAACCCAGTCATTGTATAATAGCATGCTGTTAAGTCTTCATGTGTTTAATTTCTTTGGATTGTTTTTATTGTAGTTGCTTTCCAGTTTTATGCCACTGTGATCTGAGAAGATGCTTGATATGATTTCTATGTTCTTGAATTTGAAGAGACTTTGCCTATGACCCAACATATGATCTATCTTTGAAAATGACCCATGTACCGTTGAGAAGAATGTATATTTTGTGGCTTTGGGTTGAAATGTTCTCAAGATGTCAATTAATTCCATCTTGTCTAGTGAGTCATTTAAGATTGATGTTTCTTTGCTGATTTTTTGTTTATAGGATTTGTCCAGTGGTGATAGTGGAGTATTAAAGTCTCCTACTATGATTGTATTGTTGTCCATCTCTCCCTTGATATCCTCTAGATTTTTTAATGTATTTGGGTACTCCTGTATTGAGTGTGTATAAGTTTACCAGAGTTATTTCCTCTTGTTAGATTGTTCCCTTTAGTGTTATGAAGTGGCCTTCCTTATAACTTGCTATGTCCTTCACTTTGAGATCCAATTTGTCAGATATAAGTATTGCTACCCCAGATTTCTTTTCATTTCCAATTTCCTAAAAAACCTTTTTCATCCCTTCACCCTCAGTCTGTGTGCATCTTTTTTTTCTGAGCAGAGTCTGTCTTCTTATAAATGCTATAAAAGAATAATAACAAAAATATGAATAATTTGAGTATTCAATATTAATAATTTAGACTATTTCAGGCAACATAAGCAATATGGGGTTCCGGGAAGGCAAATACTGGGAACTCCTCCTGTAGGCTGGGAAATCAGAAGGTACAACAGATTATAGCTCTCATGGCAAATATCCACTTTTCTAGTGGCCAAAGCAAAGTGGATAGAAAGAAGTTTTATGAACAAAGAAGATATAATAATTAATTAATTAAAGAAATACTTTTTGAGACCCATTGTAGGCCCTCAGGAAAATAAAAGTGAAAAACACGTATGGGTCCTCTTAAGGAGAGGGGAACCATTAATAAACTGATCAATAAGCAAATGAATACATCAGTTACCCACTAAATCCAATGGCCCAAAAGAAGGCAGCTAAAGGCACTGGGATTCTACTTTAGAGAAGGCTTGCCTACCAAGCTGACATTTAGCAAAGTCGTGAGGGAATGAGCATTAAGCATACGTGGGGGTGTATGTTCAGGCAGAGGGAACTCTAAGTGCAAAGAGCCTAAGCTTGTGTGGCTGGACACCTTGGATTTTTCCCTAAGAATTCCAGGCTGCTTTAAGTCTTTACTTAAATTTCACCTTCTCAGTGATTTCACCACTTTACAGCTTGCAGTCCATATCCATGTAAGCATGCTATGTCCCCTTCTTTGCATGTCCTACTCTCTAACATTCTGTGCATTTTACTTAATGAATATTGTGTGCCTTTCCCCACTCGAATGTCAATTTCAAAGGGGCAGGTTTTATTTTGTTTTGTTTTTTTCAGTGCTGGATCCCAACTCCCAGAACAATGCCTGGCATATACTTCCTACTGAATATATTTATGAAAAGAATATGTTAATGTTTAAAATACTCTTGTGATGTGTCATTTCTATCTTATTGATACAAAGACTGAGTCATGCAACAAATAAATCATAACAGTATCAATTGCCTGCTCTTTTGTGCAATGCTCATAATTACCCTCACCATGGCATTGTGTGGCACATGTAGTGGAAGGAGTGGGAGGGACTGCACAGTCAGAAGACCTGGACATGGAGAATTTCATTGATTATGTCAACTGATCTGTGTTATTTAATACCTCTGCCTTCCTATCTGACATAATTATTCTCGGGATTAAATCAGACAGCGTTATATGGAATATGACAGTGCCTGGCATGGAATCTGTGCTTGATGAATACTGGTGAATCTGAATTTCAAGTGCTTAATGGATATCGAATTTAATTTTGTTTTTTTGCTGGTAGAGCTTTCATGGTTCAGCTGATCTCAAAAAGTGTATTTATAACGGCTATATTTGAATTATTCTAGTTATTCGTGAAACTATGTTTGAATTACTAGGATTTGTAGTATTCACCTAAATAGTTCAATTCAACCAGCAATGATTGGGTGTACAGCCCTATGCTAAATACTAGGGAAACAAAATTTCATAGCCGTGCTGTGCTCTCTTGGAGGCATTTAAGAATAGTGGTATAAAAAGCATAAAACTCCATAACATCAGTGTAATATGCAATGCACTGTAAGGGAGAATCCACATCAGGGATTCTGATGGGACATTTAGGCTAATCATGGGAGCTCACAGGTTCAGGAAAAACTTCCTAATCCAGACAGCAGCTGAGTAATCTTAGCTGAAACAGGAAGTGTTGAACAGAGAGAGAGAGAGAGAGAGGCAAAGGCATCTAAAAGTATGGCCTTCATGGGGACAAAGGTGTGAGCTCAGTTTTCCTAAGGCAGAATGTTTGAGACAGTGGGAAAAAGTGTGAGAAATAGGTAAGGAGGCCTGTGTGCCATGCTGGGAGGCATGGACTTCATTCGAGGGTGGATGAGCAGAAACCATTGAAAGCTCTAAGTAGGGAGTCCATAGTCTGATAGACACGGCTTGCTTTTGTCAATTATAAAAATAAGCCCACATCAAATCTCCCAGTTCTTTCTAATATGATATTAATTTGCCAGAGTTTTCATGTTTCAAGATCTCACTGTATGATTCAAATTATATGATATTCCCAGGAAAGAAATATACCAGACTTTCCATTCTAATCCTTTCTTCTTATTTTGCAGACTATAACTGAATCTGGATGCAAAGAATGTGAGGAACTGGAGGAAAAAAATGTTAAAGAATTTTTGCGAAGTTTTGTAAATATTGTGCAAATGTTCATCAACACTTCCTGATTGCAGTGATCCTCTTCAGCATTTCTGTTATTTACAAACACTTTCCCATTGCTCAGAGGCACCGAACACTTTGTATTTCCAGTGTGCTGTCAACGCAAGTTCTTCTAGCAAGAAGATGATCAGGATCTTGCGTTGGGTGAACTCTTAGAAATGAAGGCAGAAAAATGGCATTGAGTAACATGATGTAAATGAACATTTACTTTTAATTTATTATTGAAATTGTATATATTTGTAGCATAATATAAATTGTTAAATAAAATTATGTACATATTTTATCCTTTGAAATTGCACTGATGTTTTACTTCATATAAGAAAAAAAGGACATTTGTTAAGGGTGATAGTCAAATTATTTAACAACTGCTGGGTCTGGGACCACCAACTACCAGCCTTCATTTACTTCTTAGCTAGGTGTGGCACCCAGAAGGAAAATTGACTGACTGTCAACAAGATAGGAGGAACAAGGTGCTAAATCAGGGATTTCCTCTGTAATTTGGTTATTGACATATAAAGAATTGTTATGAAAGAAAGAAATTGCAACTTCCTAGCATGTACCAGTAATGTGGCAATAAAACCTTCACTGATAAGTAAAATTGTATGTAGAAATGAATGGTTGCAATGATACTTTATTTCATGCTTTCCCAAGTACAGATACTTTATTTTCAGGGTTTTTTTTTTTTTTTTTTTTTTTTTTTTTGTGTGTGTGTGTGTGTGTGTGTGCACGCGCACACGCGTGCTATATTTGTATAATTAACTGATTTGTTAGAGCCAACACTTTCTGTCATAAAAAATATATATATATAGCTTTGCAATATACTAAGATTTGTAAGCTCTCTTTTAGTGAACTATGACTTCAATGAAATGTTCTCATCTCATTACAAATTTCTTTCACTCAGTTCACTTCTGACTCTTCACTGAGAGATCATAGCATAGGAATTGATCTTCTATAGATTTATTTTCTCTCCATTGCACAGTACAAGCTGGTTTTCTATTGCAACATTCTTTTGTCACCCAGTGCACCATCCATGATCATGTAACTCATCAATATACACTTCACATTTTCTTTCAGGATAATTTTGGAGAACTCTGCATCCTATTTGACTTTCAGAGTCATGTATTGGCTCTCAGTTGCTCCTTGACCTCAGTCCACACAAATAGTACTTGGAAGCCACACTTTAAAGTTTAGGGATTGGGATGGTGGCAGTTGTCTGTTGTTTGTGTTTGTCTGTTTGTTTGTTTGTTTGTTTGTTTTAATTCATCTGCAATGAATTTTTTAAATTTTATATTCTGTTTGCCCCCCCCCCTAGATTTCTATTTATAAAAGGCAGGGGAAACGTACCATTTAAATTAAGTTTCCAATTCAACCCTTAAAGTTAGCCTCCCTTCAGTGTTTGCTGGGATGGGGGGAAGGAAAATCATAGCAGCAGTCACATCACTAATAATAACAATGGATATTACAGAGACCACATATCCATTCTGGTGTATAAGCAGGCAAGTAAGTGGGTTTAAACTTTGGCCCTTTTTAGTCCTGTAAAGTAGGATTCCTTCCCATTAGTAACTTAACATGGATCTTAAGAAACCTAAAGCAGCCCAGGCCCTGGCCAGAGCTTGGGCAGGAGACAACCAATCAATATGTTTCCCTCACATCAATGTTTTTCTCTGTTTTTCCCTCTCTCTTTACTCTTCGTAAAAATCAATGGAAAAAATATCCTCAGGTGACAATTAACCAAACCAAACCAAACCAAACAAAACTTTAAAAAAATGGAGAGAGGAGAGAGAGAAGCCCAAAGCATAGATATGCAACTTCTTAAAACACTCTTAGCTAACTTAAGACAAAATAACAATGTAAAACATTACCTTTTATTTTTCATTTCTACATTCTTAACAAAATCAGTCTTTCACTTTTATTTCTAAGTTTTTCCTTCTTGAGTTGTCCTCCTCAATTAACCAGCCCAATGTCATTTGCCTGGACAAAAAGACACTGCATTCCTGTCTCACCTACTGCCCTAATTGCTGAAAGTGTTTGCTGAATATCATACGATAAAGCACACATCTATAGGCTTAGAACCTCACTTAGTAAAGGTAAAGCTAATAAAAGTCAGGTTTATAGTCCAAAGTCCTACTGATGACTTATAATCTCATCTTTTCTTCATTGCAGAGACAGAAAAAAAGTATATGAGAAAATACTATTGCTAATTTCTCCCAGAATAAGCAAAAAGGACTAGAAGGCAAAGGACATTGAAGTGCAAACAGGAACAAGACAGAATTGGTGAGCACATGGATTTTTAAAATCCAGTCACAGGTCTAGTTTCATATACTCTGATTCCTTATCCTAGAACAGAGTCAATGGAATTATTTTGTTTTGCTGCTTTTGTGCAAGGAGCTTATATTTTTATGTGTTAACTGTTTATGGCCATCAAACTTAATGGCTCATAGGTGAAACTGACGTACACAATAATAAAATCAAGCAATAATTTTAAAATCAAGTAATATTCTTCTCCCCAAAACGCGGAAATACTAGCAAATGCATTTTTGTTACTTCATCTGTGTTATATTAGGCTTTGTGTAAGCTTTCTGCATTCATGTGTGAGTCACAGTTAACAGATGCATACCATGTATAAACATTTTGCCCAGGGGAAATCCCATTTCCATAGAGATTTGGTTCCAAGCTTCTGAGTGTGTTTTATGGCTGAATTGTTGTTTTGACTAAGGAATTTACTATGCACGGTAAATATTAGCTTCATTGAGAAGTCCTCAATTGTATAATCTATCTGATGCGACACAGAAGAAAAATTAATGAATCATTAATGAAGAGTCATGAGATTTTACTTCTTCATTCTGAGACTTCAAAATAAGCTTGAGAGGAACTCATTACACAGAAGTTGAAATGAGAATTGCTCATTCAGTTTTTAGAATGTTGTCAATACTTCCTGAATTTTATCAGTACCTGAATGTTATCAAAAATCACCTACAGGTGGTTCATCATCATCATTATCACTGTGTCCTTTCAGTGAGGAATTTAATCCTTCAGATATATTGTAATCCAATTTGTTGAAAACCTACTGTGTGAACATAATGCTGGGTACTGCAGTTACAGCTGTGAATAAGGCAGTTTTAGTCTCAGACTTCATGCAGTCTATGTTCTAGCAAGAAAGTCATATGATCCAATTAATCACTTGATACTTGGGTGTTTGTTCAGTTATACCAATTCTATGAAGGGCTCCAGCAGAGCATATACAGGGATTGGCTCAAGATGTCAGAGAGAGCTTCTTTGAGATAGTGGCTTCTGAGTTCAACTATAAATTATAATTAATAATTATTTGGAGCAGGGGAGGAGTGGGAAGAAGCAATTGGAGAAACAGCCTGCCAGGGTCAGGAAGGATTATGGCATGTTCAAAGAGTGGCAGGAAGGCCGGAGTGGCCAGGCCCAGAGAAAGCACTGAAATAAACTAGAAAACGAAGTATCATCTGATGGGATGGGCTCTGGTAAAGATTTTGCTTTACACTCCAAAAGAAAGGGCCTTTTATTCTGACATGTATAAAAAATATAAATTTCTAGAATCCAGAGAAGAGTTGAAGTAAAAACCTCCCAACCACTAAATCCCAGGGGAAAAAAAAAACATATTTCTGATAACATCATTTTACACATTTTACACTGATCTCATTATTGCTGTCATTTAATGAATTCCTTGCAACACTTACTGGAGGTCGACTTCTGCAAGAAATTATTCATTCACTGTCAACTACAACACACCTGTTTATTGTTCATAGGACATGAGAGACAAAAGGTCACCAGGATCAACATGTAAGCTCGGTGTTGGGCTCTGTGATAGTCAGAATTGAGCTGTGGTCTACATCTTAACACAGGGAAGGCTTCTTGCAAGAAGGACTTTCTAAGTCAATTTTAATGAGAACCATATGATGTGATGGAGGCAGGTCCTTCTTATCCAGAAAAAATGGGGTAAGGGAAGGCTCCAGGATATCTGCTGACTGGTGATGGGCACGTTTAAAACCAGACACAGAAGAGGCAAGACAGATGTGGTGGAGTGGAGAGAAAGCCCAGTTATACTCCATGAAATCAGGGACTCGTGGGGTCAGGATGTGGAGTGGCTTAGAAGAAACAAAGGCTGATGTGTTTAAGGAGAGGATGAAAAAGGTGCGATATTTCTGAATAAGTGACAGTGAGGAGCTTAAAGGTGATGCCAGAAAGTTGGTGCAGTGATGGTCCCACTTGACAAGTACTCTCTTTTCCAGGGTATTAAAGATCGTGATCATCAGCCACGTTCGGGTTCCTGAGTTGATTTAATAACATCAGAGCTCTCAGGGTGGCTCTCTGAGGACATACCAGGCTGATGGAAATAATAACCCTCTTGCACTTTTATGGTTCTTTAATGTTCACAAAGCACTTTTACCTGTATTATTATTTTTATCTTATACGAGGTTCTGTCCCTCATGGGTATTGATGAGAAGAGATGCAGAGCCTGTGAAACATTTTGCTTAAGTTACTGATGTGTAAAAAACAAAAAGGAGAGAAATCACCTTAAACTTTTGTCCATGTTCAGCTGGATATTTATTCTATGCCCTATTGCCTTTTATATTTTCTGTCAAATAAAGCATGAACATAATACT
>PVJN01052655.1:0-14048 GCA_004026805.1 Lasiurus borealis | reverse complement strand
GGGTGTCGAGGAGAGGAAGTACGCCCTCGCCGGTTGTCGATGGACCAATGGGGAGGCGCGGCTCAGCCGCGGGCCTATGACACGGCGCGGGGGGCGGGCCGAGAGCGGAAAAAGCCGCTCTCACGTGAATAGGGGGCGGGGAAGACGGGGGCTGGGCAGCTAGGGGAGGCCCAGGCGACGAAGCGCCTCCGGGACGGCGAACGGCAGGCGGTGGTGGAGGAGGAGACGGCGGGTTACGGGTAGGGCCGCGTTTCCCCTCCCCCTCCTCCTCCCCTCTACCCAGCCGGGGGCTCTCCTCCTCTGCGAGGGGGGCCAACCCAACCCCCGTTCCCCATCCCGCGGGCCCGGGCCGGCGAGGCCGCGCTCCGCTCCCCGGCAGCGCCGTGTTGTGAGGGGAGCTGTGATTGGGGGGAGGGGAACGCTGCGGCGGAGGGGGGAGGGCGCATGCGCGAGCGGGAACTCCGTCGGAGCCCCTGCCCGAACCGGTTCCCCCTGTCTGGGGTGGGTGTCTGTCTCTCCGGAGCCTTCAGCTCTGGGGCTGTCCCGCCGGGCCCCTGGCGAAGGCGGCTTGGTTTTTTGCCTTCCGTGTTGCGGGCCGGGGCCGGTGTGGGGGAACCGGCCTTTCTCCTGCGCCTCAGTTTCTCCCTGTGGCCGCCCCCCGGGCCCTGTCTCTGACTTGGGCCGGCCTCGGCCTCGGCCCCGGCCCGTCCGTCTTCCTGGGCTGCGACGACCAACGTGAAAGACTTCGCTTGCGTTTTGGGGTCGGGATCTGCCATCTCGCGCTGCCGGCCTGGCCCTCTCGCTCTCCCCGCCTAAACTTGGAGCGTCTGCGGCATCCCGCTCGCCCCCTCTGCTCTGACTTGTCCTGCTCCCAGGACCTCCTTGCTGGGTTTTGATTCCCGGCAAACTTGAGGGTTTTTTTTTTTTTTAGGTCGTTAAGCCGGGGAAATAATGAGACCTCCGAGTCTTAATTCGCTGTCCATCGCCTCGTAGTACTTTCGGTCCGTAGCGCTCAGCCTGTTAACCGTCCGCACCTGCTGTGACAGGCATGTCCGTGCCAGGGCGACTCGGAGATTCTTCTCTGTTGGGATCAAAAGTAAATCATGATACTGGTGTTCACACTCGTAGTTCTCCGTTCGTTCAAAAAATCCTGTTCCCATTGGAATGTGAGATATTTTAGGGTTTTTTTTTTTTTTTTTTTTTTTTTGCTATTTTTTAAACCAGAGGAAAAAGAAAGAAAAAAACCCTGCCAGGGACAGGTTTCATAGTTAATTTTGTGATTTTTTTTACTCTTAACATTAAACACCTGTGTTCACATATGTGTAACTGGAGTAATAAGTCCCAAGAGCGCGCGCGTGTATGTCTCTCTCTCTGTGTGTGTGTGTTTCCAGCTGCTTTGTTTGTTTAGGAAGTAAAACACAATGGAGGGTGACTTGAACTGTGTCACATTAAACCGATGTTTGCAAAGTAGTTGAAAAAAAAAACGCTCGGTTGCCAAGGAAGTGCACGTTTAACTTAAAAAAAAAAATAAAAGGGGGGGGGGACCTGTTGATGGGTTGCTGTTTTGTATACTGTTTTGAAGGCTTTTAAGTAATGTTTGCTCATAATCTGCAAGTGAATAAGGGAGAGCATTCTTTGTGATCTTGCTGTGTAGAACTCGGCTCGCTTTAGTAAACTTTGAGTCCACGATTGCTTTGTGTGGATAACATTTAAAATTCTTAAGGAGCTTTAAGAGGATTTCTCAACTCCCAAGTTTGTAATTGAACTGTTGCTATTTTGGGTACGTTTCCTTTTTTGTTGTTTCAGTTTTATAATTCAGTTTACAGTTAACTCGTTGGTGTTAAGGTATATGTTTGGGTAGTTAATCTGTAACTATATACTACACATTTTTGGCATAGTGTTCTATTAACAGTTTACAGGTGCTTAATCTGAATTAAGAGGTAATTTAGGGATACTATAAAAGTGAAGACATCTGCTTCTTATCTTTTTTTGTTTTTACTGCATATTGAAGGAAGTGTATTCTGCATATTATTAACATGAGGGCGACATGGTTTCCCACAAATATATATCAACTTTATAGCCCAGTATTCTTTAAAGAAGTCATTGTCTTTTATTGAGTATATTTCCAGCTAGACTTGGCAGCTCAGATTCTTTTAAAGAAGTCATTGTCTTTTATTGAGATTGTGTCCGGTTAAAATAAAGCCTACTTTGAAGGTCTCATCATTTCAGAGTAATTGTTTTAACAAGTGACCTTTGACTGCAAGCTTCAGAAAATTATCCATTTAAATTGGTGCTACTGTTGAGTGTGCTGAGGTTTTGATATAGGCTGCTTATTATATTTTCTGTGTAATTTTCAATATAATCAGTTATCATTAATCTTTTCAAGCATGTGAGATAAATGAATAAAACTCCTATCTTTCTTGGTGATAGAGCTCAAATATTAAAGAAATACTAATTTAACCAACTTAGGCATGGCATTTGGGTGCTTTGTATGTAATTGCCTTGTTTTATTTGTTTTCCATAGTTAGGTCTCAAAGAAAGAAAATCCAAGGCTAAAATAGTCATGTCCATTGATATATATGAAAAAGCCAGCGTATCAATTGAACAGCTGTTTCATTTTGCAATAATTTGGTCACCTTGTTCTGTCCCTCCTGCCCCCTTGTTTTCAGATCATCCTCAGATCATTATTTTTTAGAAAACTTGTAAGACAAAACAATATTAGATAGATACTTAAACTTATATTGTAACCTCTCTTGTTGACCCTAACAGCTGTTTCTCTTTGTGTGCAAAGACTGTCTGACCAAATATGGCAGTTTGCAAGTCATTAGCACTTCAGTTTATAGAATTTAGCCTGGTAAGTTTTTCTCTGTCCAAAACAACTGTAACACTTCGACATAGTCAACAGTGAGAATTTCTGGAAGATGGTTCTTTATATCATAGTAGAGTTCTATAAGGCCTAACCTCTCCCCACCCCAATCCCTTTTTCTATGGATCATTAAATAGTAAAAGTAAAACTTGTTTTCAAGTTCATGTATAACATTAAGTAGTGTATATTACCTTGCCCTTAAAATGTGAAGGAGGCCCTTAAATGGTTTGGCTTAGTGGATAGAGCATCAGCCTGCGGACTAAAGGGTCCCAGGGTCGATTCAGGTCAAGGGCATATATCTTGCTTGTGGCTCATCCCCAGTAGGAGGCAGCTGATAGATGTTCCTCTCTCATGATGTTTCTAACATACTTTCCCTCTCCCTTCCTCTCTGTAAAAATAAAAATATATTTTTAAAAATGTGAAGGAGTCTATCTTAACTATGTGGTTATGCTGCTGTATTTGGAGGTTTGCAGTAAAAGTTAATGCATGTTTATGTATCTCCACTTAAGGTTGCCTTAGCTTTTAGGTTCTGAATCACTACTCTCTGGGGTCTGTTCATCTTTGTGGTAATTTTTCTCCATACAAAAATCTGACATTTCTTAATATACATTAGCAAGTTAGTTCACATGGTAACTTTAACAAAACATTATTTCTTAAAGATTAAAAATAATTTGACTATTTTTGAAACTTCTTTTTCTCATTTTCCATTATTTACATATTTTGGTAATTATAACCATCAACCTGTGGTTATAATTTTCCATCTTCTGAGGATGACCTTTATATTAGGGAAAGAAATTGATATGCAGAATCTTTCTTAGGGGACATATTGTAAATATCATCAAGGGTATTAGAGACAGCATTTAAAGCTAAATTGGATTGAATGTGGGGTATTTCTGTAATAACTACTGTAGAAAACAGCTTTGAGTTAAGAATATTACTTTTACTGTATAGGCAATAAACTATATGCCCTTGAAGTATGCTGATAAATGGGTTTTGGCAATGTAAGAATAGAAACATGTCACATACATAAGTCCCTTTGCTATGATACACAATTATCTATGAATAGACCTCTTATATATCTGCAGAAGAGAAATGGTTATGGTTATAACTTTATTGTACTTCTTCAGTTCTCTGTGAATTGAAGAAAAGGGTGATTTCTGTCTAAAGTTGTTCCCTAGCAGAAAGTTTTATTTTTGCTTTTGATTGTGAGAAAAGATCTTTTCAGATAGTTTTAAAAACACCTGTGGAACTTGAATATTTATTAAAATTTTTAATCTTATGCAGTGCCTATTCCAGTGCTGTTAATGAAGATACTCAGAAAATGTATCCACTATCCTTGTGTAACTGTGGACCGGGGTCGTCTTTTATCAGAAAGTGCATGAAACGTGTCTTTTGCCAAACATTTGTGGTTTGCCTATACACATTCCCCTGAAAATCAGAGGTCATAGAAAGGAGAAACCATAATTACTGCATATATCTTAGGCTTTGGTTATCTATCAAATGATTTGCTTGCAGGGCATTAAATTTACATAGTTTAAGGAGAATTGAGTAACATAAATGTTTTAGATTTTAGTGTAGACAGGTTGATATTCTAAATGGATAGATTTATTTTCTTTACTGTAGATGAGAAATATTGTAAAAGGAAGAAAAGTTTTTGAATGAATCTGTATTGCTCAAAAATAATCACATTTTTATATTTATAAAATTAATTGTATGCTTTAGAAATTTGTTCCAGAATAAGCAAAGACGAGGTTACCTTTAAAAAAAAATCTATATTAGCAAGGTCAGAAATTCAATCTGACCTTGTGAATGAGTAATACAATAATATTAAGCTGACTTTTCCTGTGTTCCCGAGATAGGTGTCTGTTGTGGAATGCCATCCAAATAATTTAAATATTAAATATTTTGTTTCAGAACTATTGTGTTGAAGTGAAGCATACCTAGAGTTCTGTGGGGAGAAGTTCTGTTTCCTGAAATAGCCACAGGAACATGGGGGAAACCACTTATATGGGTTAGTTTTTTCAGGTGTCAACAGAAGTGCACTTAATCAATAGTGTTAAATGAGTTTTAGGTGCTTTTCTTCCCTGGCCTTAAATCTTCTATCTTTCACTTGAGGTATCAGTATATAGAGAGGAGAGGGTGAACTTGAGGTATATAAAAATGATTTAGATTTCCCAAGACTGCTACTTACTGAATATATATATAACTAAAGGTATCCTACTTAATGACTGTTTCTTTACTTGTAAAAATGGAACTAATGCTTACATCTAGGATTAGGACTTGAAAGCACCTGGTATCCCTGCTCCTTTCTTGGAATCTCTTATTCACAAAATGATAGGAATCTCTTATTCACAAAATGATAGGAAGGGTTCAGTCCCCTCATTTTACATATGATAAAACTGAAGCTATAATATCTATTGTATATCAAAAATGACTGAGAAGTTCAAATCCCATTGTTGTTTTTTTAAACATTATACCAGATTCTTGACTTTTAAAAGTCTTAATGAAGCTTGATTATTCTTGAGAAAGTGAGAAATAACTCTGAAAACATGGGCTGTCTTCTTTAGGCACTTGACTGATTTTGTGAGTTTTATTCTAACAATCCTATTAAGTTACAACTAGCCTTTTAAAACTTTCATTGACCAATGAATGGATAAACAAAATGTGGCACTTACATACACTGCAATGTTATTGAACATTAAAGAAAATTCTGACATAGGCTACAACATAGATGAACTTTGAGTAATATAAGTCAGCTATAAAAAGACAAATATTGGTATGATTCATTCCACTACTTATATGAGGTCCCTGGAGTAGTAAAATTCATAGAGATAGAAAGTAGAATATTGGATGCCTGTGGGAATAGGAGTTATTATTTAGTGAGTGTTATTGTTTATTTCAGCTAAAGAAGAAGAATAAGTTATAGCAATGGACAATGGGGATGGTTACACAACAATGTGAATGTACTTAATGCCACAGAATTGTACGTTTAAATATGGCTAAAATGGTAAAGATTATGTTATGTATATTAAACCACAATTTTAGAAGATTAAAATTTAAAAAATATTTTAAAAATTAAAAATCTTAAAAGTTCCTATATTCCTAAGGTGTCTATCTTTTTTAGTTCATCTGAAATTGAACTTAAAGAGTAACTTCATAGTTTAAGGAATTGTCACAGGCATTAAAGGTTAAAATTTGTCTGACTTTTAGACAAAGTGGTTTATCTTGCCTAAGTGCTATAGGCCCAAAATTAGTAAGTTTTTTCTTTTTTGAACTAAGCTAAAATTGTTCAGAAAACTTGCATTAATATGGTTTTAAAGAATTACTTTAGCCCTCAAATTCAGAGTCAGACTTAAATGAAGACACACATCTGTTGTTTAGCAATTAGTAAAGTGATGGAAAGGAATTTATTTTTATTTTATAAATAAATATGAAGGGATGATTTTCTGTTGAGTTTTGTTAGATTTTCCCACCTTCCCAGGGATAGGCTATAAGAAATTTATGTGAAAACTAATGCAGGGAAACAAACTTCAGAGTCAGGGGTGGGTGGGAGGGGGGGAGACTGGCTTTTAACATAGTGCGATTTTTAAAAATACCATATCTTCTCTTGCACTCTGCTTGATTAATTTTAAAGGGTTACAAACCCTTAGGAATTGGCCTGCTATAGCATCTTTGAAATTTGATTCCTTTGCTATTTCCTATCTTGTTCTTTTTCTGAGCAGAGAGTAATCTTATCAGATCTGTGTTTTAGAAGGATGCAACTAGGAGCAGCATAAGAGGATGGATTGCAATGGGGAGATAATAGAGACAGGAATACCACAGAGGAGAGATGCATTTCAGAGAACAGTGGTACCCGGATACCAGAGCTTGGATCAAGTTTTATAATTTTCTCTGTGAGCTTAAGCAAGTTATTGAACCAGTCTAGTCCTAGTTTGTCTGCCATATGAAGTTAATACCTATTTGGCAAGGTTTAGTATAAAGATTAGCATTCATGCATGCAAAGCTTCTTAGTATCATGTTGGGTATAAAATCAGAACTCTTTAGATTTAGCAAGGCGATTTAAATATTCCCCTTAAGATTCCTTAAAACTGCACTCATTTGCTCACTGGTTGATCCACAAAAATGATGGGCATTGGGAGGGAAGGGATAAGAGAGTATTTTGGCCCAAAGCGAATCCAAGGTATGTTATGTGACTCAGTGCTGTTTAACTTGTTTGGGCTGTGAAAGCTGGCAACTTGTGGAAGAGTCAGACACACTCAGGGTGGGCCCTTTTTGAGTCTCTTCATTCCTATCATTCATATTCACATCCTAATCATGTACATATAGTATATGTGCATATTTGTCATTTCTCCTCACATACTTATACCCTATCAGTTAAACACTGATGAAAAGTATCATTCAGCCATCAGTGATGGCTGCTTCCTGCATTCTTCCTGTTGGGGAATGAGCCTGCAACCAGGACATGTGCCCTTGACCAGAATTGAACCCAAGATCCTTCAGTCTGCAGGCCGATGCTCTATCCATTGAGCCACAATAGTTTTAAAGGGACTGTGTGTGCTCAGTGTATTCCCAGCATTTACCTTGTGATTTATATTTTTAGCAAGTGTTTCTGGAATGAGCAACCAATACTGTGCAATAAGGAAAGATAGAATATTTTACTGTGTGATAAATGCTATAATTCTGTGATAAAATTAAAAAGCAAACAAAAGCCTTGGGAACCCTAGAGGGAAATAAGGAATATTGCAGAGGGAAACAGGGAGGTTGAATGTTTGCTTGTATCACCAGATTGTTTGGGGAGAAGGACTAACTGAGAAAGTGAAGACATTCCTACCTTAGCAAACAGCGTGAGCAAAGCCTTGAAAGCATAAAAATGCATAACCAATTTAATGAGTTATCTGATGAGGTTTGATAGAAGCAAGAGTTAATACTAGAGTGATAGAGTGGCTCCAGAGATTTTGAAGAATTAATGATGTAAGGAGTTTAGATTGTTATTTTTAAAAAATATTATTTTATTATTTCCGAGAAGAAGGGATGGGGGGGAGGGGATGCTAGGGAGAAAGAGAGAGAGAGAGAAGAGAGAAGAGAGAGAGAGAAAAATATCAATGATGAGAGGAAATCATTGATTGGCTGCCTCTTGCCTGCCCCCCTACTGGGGATCTAGTCCACAACCCTAGCATGTGCCCTTGACCAGAATCGAACCCAAGACCCTTAAGTCCAAGGCCCGGACTCACTCTCCATTGAACCAAACCAGCTAGGATGGAATATTTTTGTTTTGAGTCAGAAGCAATCAAAGACTTTTAGTAATTAACCAACTATGGGATGCTGATAACCAGTTACTAGAGAGTCTAAAAAGGGAGACTTTCTTGTAGAAGTTGAAAGAGAATGAAGTATGTACTCCCCAATCAGTGACATGGACGATAGAAAAGAAGGAATAGATTTGGGGAATATGTTTTGAAATGAAAATCCATTAGGATTTCAAGGGAGAATGAGAAAAGAAGTCAAGGATCTTTTTGCATTCCTGTCTTGAATCAGTAGTTGTTAACCAGGATAGGAAACTATGAGAAAGAATATGCTTATGTAACGAATGGGGGTCTGCTTTGCACACGTGTAATTGATTTTGAGATAGCCATGGGACATGTAGCAGAGCCCTCCTATGTATTTTCATAACACCCTTTGCATACCTCTATTATAGCAAACACAATATTGTATTGTAATTACTTGTTTACTTGCATTTTTCCTATACCACTGTGAGCCTGTCAAAAGCAAAGAGAAGTTAGCCAGTGAGCTAGTGAGATAGCCAGGAGGAAATGTGGAAAAAGAAGAGGAATGGGATGGAATTTAATGAGTGGACAGAAGAGAAGGAACCTAAATGACAGCTGAGAAAAGGTAGTGGAGGTAGAAAATGGAAGGAAAAATAAGAATTTCAGAATAAGAAAATGGTCAGTATTTTCATTTATTTCAGCTGGTAGAAGATGAGAACAGAAAAGAATTCTTTGGGTTTTGAAGTTGTGTTGATTTTTAGAAGAAGAGGTTCGTGAGGGTGGGCAGATATTTGAGAGGGACTGCTCAGTTTGTGTGAGGAATACTGTTGAAGTGGTAGAGCTCGAGGCAGTCAATACTATTCCTTTACGAAGAGCGAGTTTTCAAGAAAACCAAAGGAATAAAGATAAGTCTGAGTCCAGGACTAGTGGCTGGACTAGCACAGTTAGTCTCAAGCATGTTAGTTCAGTTACAAGTACCACTCAACACCTATTTTATCAAGTTAAGTAGGTCACTGGGTTCACATTTTGGCTTTGCCTCTAAACAATTACGTTACAACCATTACCTTGAAGAAGTTACATAACCATAACCTTGAAAAAGCACTGTATCTTTAAGCCTCAATTTCCTCATCTGTGAAAGAGATATGTAATGATTAAGTTAAGAAGCATTCACCAGCAAATTGTAATACTGCAAATTGTAATATAAAAAACATAAAATGCTGTGGGAACAGAATAAGGCTCTCCGGTGAAAATGGGCAGCTACTAGGAAAGGGAGGGTTAGATCATGAATGATGAATTGCAGTTGATGGAGCACAGAAGCAAGGAAACCACTTTAGGAAGAGTATATACCATGAGTGCTGATATTTGGAGGTTTTGAAGGTCAGGTGCTTCTTGACTTATGATGGGGTTATGTCCTGATGAACATAATTTAAAATTTTGTGAGTTCAAAAATGCATTTAATACATCTAACCTACCAAACATCATAGCTGATGTAACTGAGCCCAGCCTATCTTACATTAGCTTACAGTTGGACAAAATTATCTAACAGAGACTATTTATGATAAAGTGTTGAGTATCTCAAGTAATTTATTATGTGTATCTTTTTAGCACCATCATAAAGTTATACAGATCATCATAACTTAGGGACTGTCTGTATACAGGGTGTCCCCAAAAGTGTTTACACACTTTGATTACAAAGTCAGTATTTATTAATATACAGTTCATTTTCAAAATTTAAAAGAATCTACAGAAATGAGTTTATTTATTTTTTTGTCAACACTTGTTTTCAAGCTGATGATCATTCTGGTCCAAGCACTGCTGATAATGCGAAACAGTGGAATTGCAAACATCAAAGAAAGAATCATTTCGTTCTGTATTTGTGCACCTCAACTCATTGACTGTTGCTGGTTTTGTACTATAACTTATTTTTGATGGATCCCCATTAAAAAAAAAAAGTCTAGTGGCACTTTAGGATAAATTTTTCTTGTTCAGAGCTTAGTCTGGCTTTACCCATTTTTTCAAATCAGTTATACCTGAAAAGGAGTGAAAATTGAGTTATCAGTTGCTAAGTGTGTGTACATTTTTTGGGGGGTTATACCCTATACTATATCCTTAGCAAAGACATTACCACCTCT
The DNA here is from genome assembly GCA_004026805.1 of Lasiurus borealis. NCBI lineage: Eukaryota > Metazoa > Chordata > Mammalia > Chiroptera > Vespertilionidae > Lasiurus > Lasiurus borealis. The sequence continues at coordinate 3,789 of PVJN01052655.1, read as the reverse complement.
AATACATTTCTTGGCTCCATATCTAAGCGCCTCTCCCAACCTGTTCCCATAGTAGTTGTTTTTGTTTTGTTTTTACCCTAAGTCTGTTAACCTGTGCAATTTGCATGTATTCTCGGCTAAACTATACATTTTTAGGGGCAAGAATCTGATCTGTTCATTAGACACTAGACACTCAGTAAGTATCCATTGAGTGGATGAAGCAAAAGTACATTAAAAAAAGTTTTCAAAAGTATATTTTGGAGCATTCTGAATGCCACACTGTGCATTTAGATATCGTGCTATAAAATGGAGAGCTGTGATCGCCTGGAAGCAAAGAACTTAGTTTAAGTAGAAAGCAGCAAAGAGTTATGGATTAGAGCCTCAGTTATACTTAGTGAAGTGATCTTTTCTTGGGGTTGTCATTTCCTTATTTGTTTAATATTATTTATGATTTCTAAGTTTTCTTTCAGCTGTAATATTCAGGGATTGCGTGATTTGTGCTGCCAGGTGGTTATCTAGATATGAGCCTTTGAAAGAAAAATAGTCCGTGGCATGTGGATCTGTTCAATTAAAAATCCAAAGAATAAATCAGAATTTCTTAATTGGAAAGATTAAACAGCCGCTCAGAACCTTTGCTTAGATGTACAAGATAAGCATAGAGCTGGAGTTACTCTCGCTAATTGGTTAAAGCTTTCTGACTATAACATTGTATTTGTTCTGTTGCTATTTTGGCAACCAAATGAGAACATTGCCACAAAGTATGCAGAACCAAGTTTTTAAACGGTAGATGAGTGTGAGTTTTATTCTAGGAGTCAATAAATAATTGAATGGCTTTTCATAAGTGACACATTTTTATACTTCCTGTTGGGAATTTTTACCACTTTTATTGGTAATGTTCATATTGAGTTGAGTTCTAAGAAACTCTGAAAGGGGAGATTGAGTTTTTAATGGACTTCAGATTTCTTGCTACATAAGGTATTTTCCAGCTGTATAATTTATGATTGCCCTGACTTTAATTTATTTCTTTTGGTGGTTATTATAGAATTTTCTTTCTTAAAAACACATGTTAGTATTTAAGTATCAATAATGGTAGGAAAACTTGAGTGATTTATTTGAGTGCCTTCAATATAATTTATTTGTACATCTTTACAAATTAAAGGATAGAAAACAAGTGTAGTACTGTTATAATTTTAAAGGCCAAGAATAGAGTTGCAACATGTGTCAAATAAATTACCGTAGGTAGAGTTGTTCTCTAGGGAATATGTTTTATTTATTTGAAATCTGGAATATCTTGGCTCTGAATAGCATCAAATTCCCTTATTATCTAGCTTAGAAAACCTAAACTCTAAGTGGTGAAAGTCTTGGGAAAATATTTTGGAAGTGTTTTTTAAAAAGTTTTTTTTTTTCGTTTGTATTTTGTAAGATTAGAGCATAAATAAATATCTGGTAGACATCCTATATGAGTATCTTTATGGTTTTTGTTTTTCAGGCATTTAAAAAATATTTAATCATTCATGAGTTGAGCTTCATTCTTGAGTCATGGATGACAAGGCTTCTGTTGGAAAAATCAGTGTGTCCTCAGACTCAGTATCCACTCTTAATAGTGAAGATTTTGTCTTGGTTTCCAGGCAAGGAGATGAGACACCATCTACAAATAATGGGAGTGATGACGAGAAAACAGGACTCAAGGTAAAACTCCATAACCTAAGTTTCTTTTGTTTAGCCTTTATAAGCCTGTTGCAAAACTTGGCCTTAATGAGAAGGTAATGGAGTGCAAATGAGAACATGGAAATAATATCCTTTCTTTTTTAATGCTGATTAGTTTTGTTTACAATTAGTGATAGTGACACATTTATATTTGATTAAGAATTTTTAATTTGTTTACTTCTAAACTCCTATTACCCCTAACTGTCAAAATTAGTGGTTATAGTGTAAACATTTGTAATTTTAGTTTTGTTTTCACTTTCTCATGAGTTAGAGGTGATTGTTTTGATGTATGTAGTGTAAGGGTGGTGGCAGGTCAGCAGTGCTATTTATAAAAAATAATTTTAGGATTATTGAAATGGATCTTTAAATTGCTGGCTTTTGGCCACTTCTGCTTGTTTATATTCTCAGAAAAACAACTATTACTTCTTTTTCCATATTCTGTTATTGTTTTGCTCTTTATGGGTATAAATAAAAAGTTTACCTGTTAGCATCGTTTAAAATCTAAGTAGCTTTGGAATCATTTCTATTCCTGTTTACATCTTCATTTAGTACTTCATGTGTCAAGTACTATCTTCCTATATAAGAAAAGCCTAATGTGTAAATTGTCCCTTTGACTGGGAGTTTGACTGCTTGCTATGATGTCTGCTGACCACCATGGGGCGGTGCAGGACATAGGGGGCATTGGCGATATGGTGCTGGCAGTGGGCAGCAGTGAAGGCCCTGCCGGCCCCAATGGGCCCTGATGAGAGCGGATCTGTGGTGGGATGGTGGAGTGGGTGAGTGGGTGGCTCCAGGTCAAGGTGGATGTAAGTGGGGCCCGATTGCCCTGCAGACGGTGACTAGTGGTGTGGGGTGGAGGTGGGGCTCAATGACTCAGGTGGAGGAGGCACGTGGGGCCCAGATGCTGCCCAGGGCCCAGAGGTCAGCTGGGACTTGCCCTTCCTTCCATGCCAGACAACTGTGCATCGATCGCCGGCTAGGCCTAGGGACTGTGCCCATGCACTAATTTTGTGCACCGGGCCTCTGGTTCTAAATACTTGAGATACAGTGGTGAATGAGATAGATAAAGCCCTGTGTCCTTCTTTGGGGAAACAGACTCAAAGAAAATATAAGTACATTTAAGTGCTGTGAAGAAAATCTAAGTGGGATACGTGGATAACGATTGAAGGGGCAGGTACTGTTTTAGAGAATGTCTTGAAATGATATGTGAGCAGAGACCTGAATGAAATGAGGAAGAAGATCAAAGAGAAATCTGGGAACAGAGCTTCTAAAAGGGAACAGAAAACAGAAAGACCCAGAAGAGGATCCCCCTTATTAGAGGTAGAACAGAGTAAATAAGGTAAATAAAAGGTGGTAGAAGATGAGATCCAATGACAGGTAGGAGCTGGATTAAATAGAACTCTTTAGAGATTACTAGGAATTTGGACTTCGTTACAGATGTGAAAAGAATTTTTGGAGAGGGGGGGCATGATCTAGTTCACATTTTTAAAAGGCCCACTGGCCAGAATACCTCCAGCATAACAGCATGGAAGCTCAGTGGTAATAATTATTAAAAAACAAGGTGTCGTCTATTTTGCCCTAGCTGGTTTGGCTCAGTGGATAGAGTGTTCGGCCTGCAGACTGAAAGGTCCCAGGTTCGATTCCGGTCAAGGGCATGTACCTTGGTTGCGGGCACATCCCCAGTGGGAGGTGTGCAAGAGGCAGCTGATGGATGTTTCTCTCTCATTGATGTTTCTAACTATCCTGCTCCCTTTGTCTCTGTAAAAAAATCAATAAAATATATTTAAAAAAAAATAAAAAACAACCACTGAAAGTCTGTGGAAATGTTCTAAAGGACATACAGCAAATGAAGAAACATTTATTCAAGGAAATTGACTAAAATTTGATAGCAATTCTATAGTATTTGAACCAAGACCTGTTTTTTTCCCCCTCCTCTATCGCAGCCAAACATCATGGTAATAAGTCCATTGCAGATTGGTGCAGTCAAGAAAACAGGGTTTCCTCCCCACCCTATTCCCTTTCTCCCCGCCCCCCCCCCCCCCCCCCAACTCACAGGTCAGAGGGCTTTCTTATAGACGATAGCATTTCTCACCCTGCCTCCAG
>PVJN01052654.1:0-14004 GCA_004026805.1 Lasiurus borealis | reverse complement strand
CCAGTGAAGAGAATGGAGTCTTTCAGAGTAAAAAAAAAAAAAAACCCGGTTGTGACTGTGGCCCCAATACTCACTCGTTTTTGGTGTGGCTTTCAGCCATTTCTTACCCTGGAGGCCTCCAGTGCCTGCCCGTACCAGGGGAGGAAATGCCAGTAGGAGTAAAGCTTGGGTCCCGGGAGGTCCTTCTCACTCAGCTTGGATCCCATGCGGAGCGCTGCAGCCTCCAGATCCCAGTCAGGATCCCTTCCGCAGCCCCGCTCTGCAGCGTCCATGGGCTCTCAGGGCGCTCGTGGGGAGAGCTGCCCTGGTTCAGTGCCCATTGTCTCGTCTCCATTTACATCTCCTGACCTTTCCCTGTCTCCCCCAGCGGTGCCCCAGGAGGCCTGTTCTCTGAGGCGCCCACCTGAGCTTTAATCCCAGCCTCAGCTCAAAGCCGTGAAGCAGAAATGAATTGTCAGCCAGAGCTGGGTGTCCTGTGCGCGGTGAAGGCAAAGGGCACTGCTCTGACAGCGAGCTGGGCGGTAGGGGCAGCAGTGGCCTCAGGACTTGCAGCCTCAGGTGTGCACCGGGAGGTTCCTTTTCCTGCCCTGGGTCGCGGAACGGACCCCTGCTGGGGCGGTACTTCTTCAGATAGTCTCCCAACACCTTGGTAGGTAGATGGCAGTACGTGGAAACGTCTGGAACCTGTCTGTTCTTTACTACTAAGGATGCCACTGTAGCCCACTGATCTGCCCACACTATAGGTGTGTCTTCATTTGAATGCTCCTTTTGAGACCACAGATGACTGGGAAATCAAAGTCAGCAATCACAGTCCTGGTCCTCAGGTGGCTTATATACCAAGGGATCATCTGTCCAAGTTGAGGGGCTGGAAAGGGAGCCCCAAGAAGGGTCATGGGGCCCACCCAGCTGTGAAACAGCGTTCCCCACTTTGGAGTAATAAAAACGTCTCCCTCTTGAATGCGGTATTCGATGGGCCTTCGATTAATGAAGGGAATCATTTTCTTTTTAAAGGAAAGGGTAATTGATGCTAGTATGGTTGTATCTTTCCAACAAGAAGTATCCTCGTTTATTAGACTAGAACTATTTTTAGTTTAGCAACGTGTCCTGAATGAGGTTTTCTCAGTCTCCTCTGTGACCCCAGGTTTCCTTTGCTGAGAAATGGAACTAAGATGAAATGTTTTAGTGTGTGTGTTAGTGTTTCGTATACTCCGTGCAGTAAGGCAGGGAGCGCGGGGTGAGGGAGTCTGGGCAGTGTGCCTCTCACCGGTCTCCCAGGGACACAGAGGCTGTGTTTGGGGGAAGAGGCTTAATGAAAGGATATTTTGTAATTTTGAAAGATAGAAGTTACCATGTAGATCATGAAAGCCTACATGAAAGTACTGTATTAGCAAATATAATTGTCACGTTACATAACGTTTAAACAGTCTCCCTGGCACGTGGGAGTACATCCTGTACTTGCTGTGGGAAATGGGGCAAACGCAGACCCTTCTGCTCATGTAAGTAAATACCAAGGGGCAGTTGTCTGACACCGAGAACGTTCTCCAGTCATTCCTTCAGCTCAGCATGAAAATTTCAGTCTGAATATCAGCAACCAATTTCTCTAGTAAAACACAGTGCTGAGCAAATAGGAAATGCGGTGCCGAGGTGACCGCGTAGGAAGACAGTTTGGGTGGTACTTGATGCAGCCTCACCAGTCAACTTCTGGAGCATTCCAGCATGTGGCCCTCTAGCTGGAGAGGGCCATCTGGGTGGTAGGCGGGCTGTTACCAACCGGTGGATGTTAACGAAGCAGGTTCCGTCCCTGAACTGGCCAAAGGCCACATGCAGGTCTGTCCCTGAGGCCATGCTTTGCACCAACTCTGGGTGCCCGTGGCAGAATTCCCAGCGAAAGGGGAGATGGGCCCGGTAGGTTATAGTTTTTTGGTCGAACCATCCACCATTTCTCCTTTTCCCCCACACCGGACCTCACGGTTTCCTCGCCCCACCCTGCCTCTGTCATCTTAAGGTTTCATGGAAATAATAAAGCAGTGGATCCCGGTAACAGCACTTAGAGGTTGAAACAGCAATCCAATGTTCATCAAAGAAATATTTGAACATATTTAATTTTAGAAATGGAAATCAGATGGGAAGAAATCCCAAAATCTGATCTCATGCCACGATGGTGATATAAGCAAAGTCTCAGTGAGCTGGTGGGGGGGGAGAAAGGAAAGCGATCATGTTATAGAAGACTATTATGTGCACACTTCCTGGACAAAAATTCCACATAGAACAAAGACAGCACGAAACACAAAGGGAACGATTGATGGACTGGACCACATTGAAGAGTAGAAGGACAGAGTTGGCGTGCCTGTGGGGGTTAGCATTTTCTCCAGCTCCTGTTTGTGAGGCTGTCGGCGCCGAGCGAGGAGGAATCCATGATTTACTGAACGGGAATCCAGGTGCTCTCTCAGAAATGCCTGCCTTGCATGAGCGTATCAAAGACCAAGAAGGCTTGCACCTCAGGAATCTGATTATTCCTCACCCATTCCACCAGTCACTGTTCCCTGGCACAGCTCCTTGGAACCGCTGATGTGGAGTTAACGAAGTAGGGATGTTTCTAAAATCAAATGTAAGGAATGGGCTTTGCAAAGTGCAGCAGGAGTTCCTTGTGATATAGAATGCCATTGTAATCCTTTCATTTTGAGATGATTTAAAAATCATACCCTCATGCTCTGTGCCTAAAGCCTACCCATCAGGAGGAAGAAGAATGTTGTATCACTCAGTGAAGTTGAGTACCAGGCCTTCTACCCTGAGACTTACACTTCCTGTTCCTATAGGAATCACGCAGGGATGCTTAGGGGAGTGGAAGGCTGAAAGCTTGGGTCTTTGGGAGCCTTTTCTGTGTACATGGAAGGTCCACCTTTTTATAGTAAAGCTTCGTCTTCAACAGCTGATCAGTGGAGGAAAGGGTGGTATTTTCCACCAATGAGTCTGGACCAATAGAATATCTGTATTAAAAAAAAAAAAATCTCAGCCTCCCCAAATCATACCCTACCTGTCTGGGTTGTGGGCTCAATTCTCAGTAGGGGGCATGCCGGAGTCAGCCAACCAACCTTTCTCTTTCATCGATGTTTCTCTCCCTTCTCCCTTCCTCTCTCTCTAAAAATCAATAAAAACATTTCAATCAATCAATAAAAAGAATGTTTATTTTAGAAGCACCTTCAAACAAACACGCAGGCTACCATGGCGACATGGCCACAGGGAGATTGCTGAGCATCGGAAAGGAGGGACGGTGCCATGAGTGGAGAGTGAGATTGGGTGGCCACATCACTTCCTTGCATGTGAGAGACTCCTCCTTCGCTCTTTTTTCCGCCCTCCCTGCCACCCTGTACTAGGTTTGGCAGCTTTCCTGTTAAGATATGTAACGCCTTGCTGTCACTGCTCGTCTGGAGCTGAGGGTTTAAATAGCTATCAACTTTTCAACCTGAAGGGTGGGCGTGACACTGGCACCAGCCGATTGACAGCGCGATCCAGTGGGATGTTGTCTGGGCCGGAAGCCAGAGCCCTGGGTTCCAGTTTCAGCTTCCAGTCCTGGACCTGGAACAGGCGATGCAGCCGTTCTCTGTGGATCTTCTCCCCACCCCTAAAATAGTAACATCAAAGCTGCATATGGAAAACGGACCGCCCACTCCGCGATGGCTGAGAGGATAAAGCGAGGCAGCCTCTGTGAGCGTGGTTTCCACATTGTGACAATTGGGTGATAAGTCGGCTTGCATAAACCACTCAGTGCAGTGAGATTCCAGTCGCGGTTACATGTTTTCTGCATTTCCTAGTAAATGCCTGTAGACATGCGAGCTGTGAAAACCGAAGCACGGTCTTAAAGAGCACCGTGGAGGAATTCTGGAGCAATCGTAACGTGCAGGATCTCCTTGTTCTTCAGGCCCTGTCATCTTGCTGCATCTCATGTACTCATTTCTGTGTGTTCATGTTCATAATAGTCACCCACCGGGGCGGCTGAATACATAGGAGAGGCGCTGGCTCTGGGAATTTATTGGTCTGTGATCAGTATTTCTAATGTAATTTTTGTCAGTGTATACAGACATGTTTAAATGGAATTACTAGCCTGTGAACAAATCATATCACCAGGTTAGCAATAATGTTCTGCATTGTCATTGTAATTGTCATCACTTATATATGGGAGAGTAAGCTAATTTGGAACTTTTAGTCAAATGATTTGGTCAGGAGAAATATATCTGAGGAGAGCCAAAAAAAAAAAAATCACCAACAAATAAAAGAAACCCATGTTTTAATTAACTTTACTTTAATTGAACAACCTAAGTGAATTCCTTGGAAATTGCTATTCTCAGAAAATAGGCTAAGGGTATAGGCCAGTGGTTTTAAAACTTTTGTTCAGAATCAGATTTATATTCAAATAAAATCTTCCACTGAACCTCAGCGTATAGGGCAGATAGAAGGAAGGTCGCTGTGTTGGAAGGAGGGGTGGGTGGGGAAGGGAGGTGTATTTGCTGAGATTTGAAAGGCCTAATGGACACAGTGGACAGCTGGGTGACCGTTCCTCCATGCTGTGGTAGAGGGGACATGCCATAAGTGTGAAGGCACTGTGTTGGAATTCTGTCTCCATGTGTCGTCCCATTAACCAGGATGCTGTCTGTTCAGCAAACTGGCGGAGATGGAATTCAGTGACTGGGCGTCTGAGATGCTGTGAGCCTAGACAAAAGGAGTCCGATCCCTAATCCCTCTATATGCTGTTCGGTTACCCTTCGGTTGAGTTTATACACTTTTCAGAATGAATACTGTGCTTGCTGAGGCTGTGAAAAATATCAGCTACTCTAAGAAAATGCCCAACATGAGCTAGCTGTCCAGGAATGTTTCAGTTAGTCAAGTTTTCTAGGTAACGTACAGTTAACCTCTTAATCACTGAAACTTTCCTATGAGACATTTTCAATGAACATATTTAAAAACTAGAGGCTCAATGCACGAAATTTGTGCACAGGTAGGGTCCCTAGCAGCTGCTGGCCACCACTCGGGGCCTTGTTTCATTTTATGCCACCCCCTGGTGTTCAGCACACGTCATAGAGAGCGATCACACTCCCAGTCGGTCAAACTCCCAAGGGGATACTTTCCATATTAGGCTTTTACATATAGAGGTATGTTACACAATTTTTGTTTTGTTCTAGTTTTTGCTCATGTGTGAGGAATTGGTATCTGTCCCCTTTTCAGTCATTTTCAGTTTTTAAAAATGCAGCACCAGTAATTCAGTAGGAGAGGCATTAGGGAAACCTTACTCTCAGACTCACAGTGTGACTCCACCCACTACCAGCATTTTTGAAAAGGTTCTGAGAACGGCTGTTCTGGGAGCTTTAAAAAGTGCGTCTTTGTTTTCATGCGTTTGAAAGAGCTGAATTATGTCTACACAGGAACTTTTTCCTGAGTGCCCCCACCTCCCATGACAGTTTATATAGAAACACTTGATTCAGGGGTCAAACCAACGAGAGAACTGCAGATTGTTAGAAATAACAATAACTGTAAATTGCTGATAGCTCTAGATGGTTAGTAAAATGTTGACAAGCATCTATAATAGACCATAACACCATTCTTTGACTTCATGCTCCACCGTTGTTTTTCGTGAGCTATATCTAGCCTCCAAGTGTTATGTGTGTCTCATTTTGAAGGGCCGTATCCGCCCACCAGCTCATAAAAATATCCCACCGTCTCAAAAGATGAAATGCCATTAGTAAAGAAACGTCTAGAAAAAATGGGCTCAAAGGTAATAAAACAATATGAGACAAGGTCCTTCTTATTAATAAAGGTGATCACAACCCCCAGGGTGGGCAAGGGCGCTGAAATGAAAATGGCAGTCGCTCATCTCTCCCGAGACCTGCACGTTGTGTGGTCTTTTTGGAAATGAATTTGGCCAGTATGTACCGATAAGCTTTACTAGTTATAACCTTGACCCCAGTGATGATTTCCCTTCGGTGCTCATGTACCTGAAGAAAGAACTCCTGTTTTGAAAGCTACATTGTTAAAAAAAAATCATAAAACGCTCAGCCCAGTGGAGCAATGGTGTGACAGGGTGGGGCAAACGTAGGTTTACACTGTGCGTGTGCAGAACACAGAGTTTATTCTTGTGTTATTATGTATTCATTTTATATTTTCCATACAAACGACTGTAAATCTACTTTTTGCCCCCACCTCTTCCTTACCTCCTGGTCCATGCATGGCTCACGCCTCAGTTGGACTTGAATTCAAATGGCTGTGAACCAGCTGGGTGCTTCCCTCGGGCAAATTGCTCAACCTCTGAGCCTCCCTTTCCTTATCTGTAAATAAGGATGACAGTAATCTCTGCCTCTGAGTGTCTTTTTTTTGTGAGGATTAAACTAAAATTTAAATAGGTGCATCGCAAGCACGCTCTAACCAAGGTTCGTGTACAGCACCTTAGGCATTGTGAGTTTTAAATGAAGTAACGCTCATGGGCAGCATCTGGATAATAGGTGTCGGTGTTAATAGCAGTCCCTAAAATTAGAAACACCTAGTCATCCAGTAACTGGGGGGAAGGCAAAATAAATGATAGCGGCTCCACATGGTGGCTGAGACAACCATGTCACAGCACAGACACTCATCTCGCAGCCGTGAGCTGAAGGGTGCCCAGGTGGTGCCCCGTCGCTGCGTCTGTGTTGCACGTGGGAAGACACACTAAAGGAAACTTCTCCGAGGCGGTGCCAACTTCCGTGGTGATTGACAGCGTGAGGAAGCTTGGCTGCCGACCTCCTGGAATGAATGTAAAGCACCAGAGAGACTGAAGCCCCCACCACAGATGTACCACTAAGATGAAAGCAGAGCTTGAATAATTCCAGGCCGGCCTGTAATTTGCAGTAAATGCCTTTTGACGCCCCAGAGCCCGTGGGTCTTTACTTGGGCGTGTAATTTGCTTCCTATTGATTTTTTTACAAGGGGCCCGAGGAAATTTTTTTTTTTTCACGTTGGCATTTCATTTCTGCTGTTCACAAAACAAGAGAAATTTGAGGTCCATGTACAACCACCTCACCAGGCTCGAAATGCCAGTGAATGTGCTGGCTCAGCGCGTCACGGAGACACGAGCGGACTCAGACTTCAGTGGGCACCCATGCCGGGGAGCGCCCTGTCCTCCTGTTTGCTGGGCCAGGAGCCCTCCCAGCCTTCGCACGCACGAAGGGGTCGTGGTGGGTTCCTGGGCACCAGCTCCTGCTTCTCCCTTGTCCAGCCCAGCCCCTGTGTTGTTTCTCGGTGGAAAGCAGCAAAGCACTTTGTATCTGGACAGCCTGTAGTCAGGGGTTAAAAGCCAATAAAACAAACACTTGGGGTCGGGGATGGGGGGCATGGGCACGGTGCCACCAGGGTTCTCGAGACGGGGATGTTCGCTTTCCTTGCTCCATGTCTGCTGCTGAGTTCCACTCTTGGTTTGGGCCAGGGAAGTACAAGTCTCCTTTCCAGACTGAAAAGAAGGCAGATGGCGTCTCTGAGGTCCAGGACCTGCCAGGATGTGTCCTGTGGCCTGGGCAAGGGGTCCTCTGGCGAGGGGGGAGGCTGTCAGCCCCAGCCTCCTTGCACCGCCCCCTCCCTTGCTCAGCCATGGTTAGCTTTTCTTGCTGCATGAGCCGAACTTGCCTGTCCCCTCACCTGCTTCAGACCTGGTGCGCAGTAGGCCTGCAGCTGCGGCCCTAACTGCAGCGGGGTTTCTGCTTCCCCTCTAGCCCATGGGGATGTTCATTGTGTGTGGAAGTGGACTCAATGCAAATGTCCTCTTTTTTTAGTATTTCCTTGTGTATATGTCCATGTACTTGGTGCTGAAGGAGGGGTCCAGAGCATGAACTTACTATAGCATCTTACCCAGAAGTCCCCTATCACACTTATCCTTAGAGCAGGGAATGGCTCTGCGAGGGAGTGGGGGTGACAAGCAGGGAGGGGGCTGCTCCCCGCCTGTCCCCTGATGCCCTTTGAGTCAATTTTTCCATCCTGTGCACTTCATTTCCGATCCTCGGCAGCCCCCCTCCCACTCCACCCCCAGCTGCCAGCTCAGCCTGCACACCTGCCCTGGGGCGCAGACCAGCCCTGCCACGGGGTTCCCGTGGACGCCTCCTCCACCCCCATCATTCTTTCTTTAACTTCTCTCTATCCACTACCCCAGCTGCCTTCCAAATGCCAGATCCAGAAACTGGTGTGTTGTGTTTTTATCTGTGAGGAAGAGACTTGATTTTTTTTTTTTTTTAAGAAAACACCCTGAAAAGAAACAACCCCACATTCAATGTCTGCTTTGATACTTGCCCTTCATCTTGCCCCAGAGTCAGGGCTCCCCCAGGTCAGCACACCCGTGAGACTGTCCCCCTGTGACAGGGAGGGTCCCACTGGCCGGGTTGCCACGTATCTTGTCCAGGGGGTTGGGTCTCGGAAATCCTTCCATTCGGTGGGGTTTCCAGTCCCTGGAGGAGGATGAAGCGGGAGAGGAATGGGTCAGGGGCGGCGTCTGTGCTTTCACCACCGTTAAAACAAAGGCAGTGCGGGAAGCACACCTGCTGGGCCGGGGAACAGCAGCGAGACCACGCACAGTATCGGGCTGGCCTGGTCTGTACAGACTGTCCCTTCCTCCCATGGGGCATAAAGAAAGAAAAAAGTAAATGAGAGCGACCCCTGGGCCTTCTGGAGAAGTCCAAAACCTCCAAGTTCCAGCCTTTCTCATCTGTATTTGGAATTAGGCCTCCTGGTACATCCGGGCGGTGGTTCCTGTTCTCCGTGTAGGTGAAAACGGTGCCCTCCTGGTCCCTCAAGCCCCCCAGCAGGTGTCACTGGCCCTCTCTCCTGCACTGCATCGGGCTCCCCAACATCAGGGGGAGCGGGGGTGCTCTCTTGGTGAGTCCATCATCTCTCAGGGCCCCCATGCACAGCAGACATTCAACAGGTTTGGAAAATACGGGGAAACACATTTACAGAAGCTATGAAGGCAGATGGTTTCCTGAGGAACCTGAATTTTCAACGTCATCTTAAAACTCTGACGGGCCCTTCACATGTATCTGCCTGTGGCTTTGACAAGAGGGTTCCTCCTTGACCAAATGGCAGTCATTCTCTGAACTGTCCTCGGACCTCGTCCCTGACCGGGGTGCCTCTGGGTCTGTCTCCACATTGTCTGGTTTTAGCCAGGTTCCTGCTAAGTCAACTCAGCCAGACCCTTTCTCCTCTCCCCCACCTCCATTCCTCCATACCTGTTCACCCTCTGAATCTGATAGGGATCCCCACCCTCCTCCGACCTCCAGGCGATGTCTGATCGGCTGGCCAGCCTTCAGCAAGAATCCCCCCCGCCCCGTGATAAGACCCTGTTGCAGTGGTCCCCGAACCCCGGAATAAAGGCTGCCTTCCTGTTTGCAGCACGTGTCATCAACAGTTGTTTCTCTAACCTTAACCCCGAGGAATATAAATTCTTTGTGGGGTACCAGAGGTCTGCTGTGAGAGCTGAACTTTCCGTTTCACGCCTCCAGCTTCGCATTCTTCAGGAGTCAGAGGTTCCTTGACTGCAGCTGGCCCCGAGCTGCCTGCTGGTGTGGCGGCCTTCCTGCTGGGATCTCCACAACCCGGGACTCCGGGGCTCTGAAGCCAGCAGGACCCGGCAGTGGGGGGCTGGGGATGGGAACACGCTGGCCCTCTAGGCTCTTCCCTGGGACATGGCACCCCCGTCGTCCAGCGTGAGACCACGGAGCAGTGTTTGGGCTCCGACCTCCAGTTCCATTCATCTCAGCCCCTCTGACCTGAGGACAAACACTAGCCCTTTCGCTGCCACAGGGCCAAGTGAAAGAGAGGCCACTCATTTTTTTTACATAAGCATTTATAGACATCCAGACATACTTTTTTTTGCCCTAGCCGGTTTGGCTCAGTGGTTGGAGTGTTGGCCCTCTGACCGAAGGGTCACAGGTTTGATTCCTGGTCAAGATCATGTACTTCAGTTGCAGGTTTGATCTTGGCCTTAGGACACATGCAGGAGGCAACCAATTGATATGTCTCTCTTGCATCCATCTTTTTCTCTCCTCCCTCTTCCTTTTCCCCCTCCTCCTCCTTCCTCCTTATTTCTCTCTTCCCTTCTCCTTCCTCCCTCCCTCATCCTTCCCCCCTTCTCCCTCCTCCTCTTCTATTCCTTTCCATTCTCTCTAAAAATCAGTGGAAAATATCCTCAGGTGAGGATTAATCAAACAAAAGCAGTATTTTTTTTATTGATTGATTTTTTTTGAGAGAGAGAGAGAGAAAGAGAGAGGGGGAGAGAGAATAAGAAAACATCAATTTGTAGCTCCACTTATTTGTGCATTCATTGGTTCATTCTTGGCCGGGGATGAAAGCCACAAGCTTGGCATACAGACACTAACCAACTGAGCTACCCAGTCCGGGACAGCTGAGACAGACATATGTCATAAAACTGCAGTGTCCTTAGCCTGCAGCGAGGTGGGTTTTCGCCACCTGAACACACCCATGTGATCTGCACCCAGATCCAAAACCAGAACATGACGGCACCCCTGTGGCCCCTCTTGTCCCATCTGTTCCCCGCCCTCCCCAGGTAGGTCACAGCTGTCCTAGTGTCCTGCTGCCTGCATTCGTTTTTCCTGTGCCTGAACTTTATTCCGATGGCATCGTACCGTGTGCAGGAGGCTATATATCTGAGATGAAAGATGTTTTTCCTCCCACAGTCCTCAATTTATCTCTTTTCTATGTTTATCTCTTTCCTGTATCCTAGAAATAATAGAAATAAGATGGGTGGAAAGCAGCCTCGTTAGAAGAAGATTATCCATCTAAAATCAAACACATTTGGCACCAAGCCACCCTTTCGAATTTATAGAATTCAGTAATTATAGTGACTGTGTTATTGGTAAATTGTTTTATTAGTACATTACTGCCTTATTCTTTATCACCAGAAAAAGAGCAATTCCTCTAAATGAGTTTTCTAGATCAGCGGCCGGCAGTGGTTTCCTGCAAAGGCCAGATAGTAAATAATTTGGGCTCTGCGCGCTGCATGGTCTCTGTCGTGGCCACGCGGCTCTGCTGATGGGACGCAAAACCAACTGCCCACAGGAGTGGGCTGGGCTCCCAAGAGCTTGATTCCCAGACCCTGAGATGTGAAGCTCACATGATGTTTGCTTGTCACGAAGAATTAGTCCACCATTTTTTTTCCTACCATATTTGGAAGGGAATCTCTGTAAAAATTTTTAATGTTTTCTTAGTAAGTGTGGGTAGAAATAAATGTGATTCTAGTCATACAATGGAATATTATTGGGCAATAAGAAGGAATGAAATACCGATACATGTTCCAACATGGGTAAACCTTGGTGACATCGTGCTAAGTAAAAGGAGCCAGACACAAATGGTCACATGTTTTATGATGCCATTTATGTGAAATGTCCAGACTAGACAAATGTGGAGATAGAAAGTAAAGTCATGGATGCCTAGGGATGGCTGGGCACGCGAGCGCGCGTGTGTATGTGTGTGTGTGTGTGTGTGTGTGTGTGTGTGTAGAGGGGGAGATTGAATGGGAATGGGGAGTAACTGCTACTGAGTTGGGGTTCTTTGTGAATTGATAACTATGTTCTAAAATTGATGGTGGTATTGGTTGCAGGGCTGCTGTACTAAAAACCATTGCATTGTATGTGGTACATGAATTGCATCTCAGTGTCTGTACTTATTTTTTAAGGGGATTCGTGAACATCTTTGCCTCCGCCCAGCCCTCAGGAGTGGTACAGCATTGACATGCACTGTGGAAACCTGGTCTACCCAGTGCTTTCAAGCTTAGTTTGTGAGCTTCCGTTTCACTGTGGGCACTTGTTCCTCCGTGAGTGTTTGGTGGTGGGAAGGAGGCAACCCAGGAGCAATGCTAATGATCACAGCCACTCGCATCTTCCCTTTTCACTCCCCTGCACCTCCCCAAGGGCGAATTCAAGAAGTCCAGTGGAAGTTTATAAAGCTCATGCACATTTATAAAGGACTTCGGCAGATAAATGGGCAAAAGTTTTCAAAAATAGATCTCCCAACAGAAGGAATGGAGTTAACAAAGAATGAATGAATGACTAGTTAAAATGAGTGAATGAAAGAATGAATGATTGGCTAGGGAAAGGTGCCGGTGACTAAGTTATGGGACTCTGAAAATATTTTCTTCATTTTATTTTATAATGCAGTTACTTTTAAATTTTAATATTTATTTTTATAAATTGTATATTTATAAGGTTTATGTTCCCTAGAATATCTATTTCATGCAGATTATTTCAGTCACTGAAACTTAAAAGATGCAGACTTACTTGACTGGCTTTCAAATTAAAATAATAATTAGGCAGTATTATCTTAATGAGAACATGTGCATAAGAGACATGGATTAATTCTACTTTTGCAAAAACACTCTAGGGTTAAATGTTTCTGTTGCTTTTTCAAATGGCATAGTTAGGTGAAAAAATTCAGACATGTAATCAGTTAAGTGCAGACTTCGTTGCAACCAACCTATGAATTACCCTTAAAAGTGTATCCCTTTTGGGGAGGGGAGGCATGTACTGCCTATTCCAACCCCTTTGTTAAAAACATAAAAATAAAAATCTGAGTCTTGTTTATTTAAAGATAAATACACTTGACTTAATTTTTAAGAAGAGTTATTGTTGAGGTCCAGTTTCGAAAACACACCATGTCGTTTTCTCCTCCTGTGTGTGTTGGTATTTATCCCGAGAAACATATGGCAAACTGTGCACATCATTTTTATTGTTTCGGGTTTTTTTGTAGCAACATCTGGTTCCTTGGCCACTCCAGGACACTTCTAAGTGGATGTGCTCAGAGCTCTAGCTGCTATTTCTAGGCTCCACCGCCTGCTAGCTGCTCACATGCAGCCCAGTTGATCTTGGGTACCTGAAGCCTGATCTTAAAGCACAGGGGTTGTTTGGGTGCCCACAAGGCCAACCAGGTCTCACGTCTAGATTTATATTTAAGTAGAGGCCCAGTGCACGAAATTCACGCACTGGTAGGGTCCCCAGCATCTGCCTGCTGTCTGCCAGGGCCTCCCTCCCTTCTCCCAGCCAGCCCTGCACTCTGGTCGAACTCCCAGATGAACTCCCAGTCAAGGGGACAATTTGCATACTATGCTTTTATATTATATAGGATTCAGTGGACACTGTCATTTTGATTGTACATATGCTCCAAGTAAAAGAAATTAAAAGCATTGTTTAAAAGGGAAAAGATTCATTATGAATTTGGGTAGCTAAGGATTTTGTGATCTCAGAGCAAAAAGAAAGCTCTTAGTATTGGAGTTGGAAAGCTGAGAAAAATGGCTTTTAAATGTGACTGCCTCTAGAGACATAGATGGTTTCTTCCAAACAAGACTCGATCAGAAAATTGGAATAATTTTGGAATCAAGAGTGGAAATAGATTATATAGATATAGATAGGTATAGGTATAGATATAGATATAGACATAATAGACATTTAGACATACAGACATAGACATATAGATGTAGACATATAGACGTAGATATAGACATAGACATAGTCATAGACATAGATATATTTAAGCAGTAAATGTATCTATGGTGAGCAGGATCTGGTGAGCCAGAGAGCCAAATCCAAAGCAGAAATGGGAGAGACCAGCCACACCCTGGAGAATTAAGATGACAGGACTGTGACTTTGCCTTTTGGTCAGTTCCGTCAATCTGACTTAACCTTCCAGAGCTAGTCCACAAAATATACAGTTGAGTTGCCTGTCATGCAAATGCATCTTACTGGTTTAGTTAAGCAGCTGGCCGGGCCAGTTCAGTTAAAACTATGTAAGATTGTCTGAATGATTGACCAGAAGCTCCAAGAGATGAAGGGGGAGAGAGAGAAGTAGAAGGGATAGAGAAAGGGAAAGCCTGCCTAATGGAAGTTGAAGAGAATTATCCTACGAGCTACCATGGCTTTTACTTTGGTTTGGCAAGGATTGATTTTTTTTTTTAATGTGGAAAATAGGTATTTCATTGCTTTATTTTTT
>PVJN01052653.1:0-14125 GCA_004026805.1 Lasiurus borealis | reverse complement strand
CAGTAGGGGGTATGCAGGAGGCGGCTGATCAATGTCTCTGTCATCGATGTTTCTAACTCTCTATCCCTCTCTTTTCCTCTCTGTAAAAAATCAATAAAATACAAAAATAAAATAAAATAAAGGGGACTTTTCTAACTGATCATTCAGAATTCATGAAAATTTACCTTGGGGAAATTGTATATGAAGTATAAATGAACAAAGAATTGCTGAAGGATATAATTCTTTTGAAAACATTAATTAGATTCATAATTCTTATCTAAAGGCAGTTAACTATTCATCTAAATGATTTTTTGAGTCCTTTAATTTTGGGTCCTTTAATTTTATACTTATTTGCATAGGGAAACAACGATCAAATTTTCAACCCTGGCCATGCCGGAGATGTAATATTCAAAATAAAATGCCATTTAATTAGCTATGACATCCCACAGTTAAGGAAATAAAGGCTGGTTTTCATATTATGTCTGCAAGTTCCTCCTATTAAAAGGGTGTGTCGTGCATGCTTGGCAGCACATACACTGACATTGAAATGATACAGAGATTAGCATGGTCCCTGCACAAGGATAACATGCAAATTCATGCAGCGTTCCATATTTAAAATAAAAAAAAAAAAAGGTGTGTTGCTACTCTGGATTTACCAAATTCAGCCTCACAGGAAATAAGAGAATGCTATTTATTGACTAGTACATCATTGAACTTGGAGATTCTGGTTTCTACCCAGAAATGATGACAAGAAAAAGACCAGGAAGTTATGTTTTGCAGAAAAACATGCTGAGTAAATAACTCTAGTGCTTTAACAGTGTCTAGATTATTTTATATAGTTCTAGTTTTGTTAACTGTACCACAAGGGTAACATTTTATATTAATCATTATCATGGGTGACCTCATACAAATAAAATAGGCAAAATAGAATATATTATCAACTTAATATTTATGAACTTTTAAAAAATCACTATTTAATGAAATCTATGTCACAAGGTCTAGCCAATACAGGGTCCTAGGTAATAAATCTGCTATCTGGCCCTCTGCCTCCCCACACATTCTGGCTGTAGAAGCACAAAAGGAGGCATAAAAGAGCTTATATTTCTCAAAATCAGAGATAATCAATTATGGAAACTGCCTGTAAGCCGTGAAAATTAGAGCCTTCACACAGCCCTAAATTTTGAGATTTACCTTGTAAGACAAAAGCACCTTTTTCATTAAAGAAAAAAACTCATTATATTATCACATAGCTGGTAGACATTGGCAAACAGCCGAGATAAACCATGGAATGTTCAGTCGTACCAAAACTTGTAAACCTGTGAAAATCGTATGCCTAGAGGAAGGATTATCATTTATGACTTCATTTTATTATGCCTGTTAGAGGCTTAATTTAACTTGATAGAGTTAAATTGGACACTGATTATATTTCATTATCTGTTACTCAGGGAAGAGGGTGGAGGGAGGAATTCCTGTTTTATTAAGTAGGAAATTCAAAGAAAACACTGTTTTTTCCTCTTCATTCACGAGGCTCCACGGATAGCTTCATATTTATATCTGATCGTGAATATTGTTGACTTACTTTTAAATGGGTATTTGCAGTTCACAGTGTGCCTACATATAAGCTCCATTGCATTTTGGTTACTCAGCAATGTTTTCCTAAGTGTCAGTTATGGCTCTGTACTGTCCTGGGGACTGTGAAATGCCAGTGAACCAAGCAGACAAATACCCCCGTTCTAAAGGAGCTTGAATTTTAGCAGCTGGGAATGAATGAAAGCAACACACAAAGAATGATACTTATAATAAACATGCAGACAATCTGGTATGTTATTTGGTGAAATGATACTGAGGCAAGGAGATGCGGCACAGCACAGATGGGACATGAATGCAGTGGCATAGGGGGGTGGAATGTGGCTATTAAATCGAGTGATCTGGGCAAGCTTGGGTGACAAGTAATACTGGAACAAAAATGGAAGGAGAGGAGGGCTTTAATCACGTGGCTACCTGAGTGCAGAATAATTCAGAAAAACGAAACAGCTGATTATGAATGAAGAACTTGATAGAAGTTTCAAATGCAAAGCAGGGTCAACAGTGTGGATGGAGTAATGTGATCAAGAGGGCCACCACTTCAAGAGAGATCAGAGACATCCCAGAAAACAAAAGCTCTGAGGGAAATGGAGGGTCACAATTCACTGTCATCTTAAAGGTGAGGTCCAGCCAGTATGGCTCAATGGTTGAGTTTCAACCTATGAACCAGGAGATCAGGGTTCGATTCCATGTCAGGGCACATGCCCAGGTTGCAGGCCCAATCCCCAGTAAACGGAGTGCAGGAGGCAGCCAATCAATCAATGATTGTCATCATTGATGTTTCTATTTCTCTCCTTCTTTCTCTCTCCCTTCCTCTCTGAAATCAATAAAAACAGATGTAAAGAAAATACCAATGGGTGGGGGTTAGGGCAAAGCAGGAAGAACTTTCAGGAAGCAATTGCAGTGATCCAAGTGTTGAGTGATGTGGTATAAACCAAGATGGTAGCTTGGTTAAAACATGAAGGTCATAGGTGAGGAAAAACTCCTGGAGAGCACAGACTGTGTGATAATTTTTCTCTAGTATCATTACAGGGTGATTTTCTACATCCTGTATTAATAGCATGAAGGGAGGCATCACATATGCAGCTTCCTATATTTTACATTTTTGAAACTATCCATATAAGAGTTAGCATGACTCCACTAGATACATTCTCTTATTTTACTTTGATTGTGAACAATGTACCTAATTTAAACTTCAAGTTTCTCATCATCTCAGTGATTTCTACTATCACTGAAGTTTTTAAAGAATGCAATTACAGACAAATACAAGAAAGTATGCTGTGAATGGATACATGATGAAAAGTATAGAGAACTTCAAGTGGGAAACCGTTTGATTTGTGGAATGGAGGCAGTTATAGTGCATCTGGAAAGATGTGAACATTTGGCAGGGTGAATCCCAATCCTTTAGTGCAGATCCCACTAAGGTATTCCAAAAGAAGGAAGCTTTTTTTATAATTAAAATATCCTCACCCGAGAAAGTAGAAGGGAGAGAGAGAGACAGAGAGAAACACCAATGTGAGATTGACACACTGATTGGTTGTCTCCCACATGCCCCCACTCAAGGCCAGGAGCCTGCAACCAAGGTAGTTGCCTTTGACTAAAATCTAACCTGGGACCCTTCAGTCTGCAGGCCAATACTTTATCTACTGAGCCAAACTGGAAAGAGTGAGATTCTATTTTCAAATGACTATTGATTTTTTTTATTAACGATGTAATGTTGGGCTCCAAAAAAATAACTGCTAAATTTTATATTAATTTATTTTAAATGCTTGGGGCTTAATTACTATTGAATTGTATTTTATTTTATTTATTTATTTATTTATTTATTTTTTAAATACATTTCTTTATTGATTTCAGAGAGGAAGGGAGAAGGAGAGAGAGATAGAAAGATCAATGATGAGAGAGAACCATTGATTGACTGCCTCCTGCAAGCCCCACTGGGGATTGAGCCCACAACCCAAGCATGTGCCCTTGACCAGAATCGAACCGGGGACCCTTCAGTCCGCAGGCTGACACTCTATCCACTGAGCCAAGCCAGCCAGGGCTGAATTGTACATTATATATAAAGACTAATCTCCTTACTGACACTCCTCCCTTAATTAAAGAAATATATGTTTTGAACTCTTAAAAATGTAGAAATGATTAGTTCATCCAGCTAATGTTTGTAGAAGAAAGGAGCTTTCTAGAAGTGGGTGGTGGCTCTCAGCCTAGTTTCTGTTTGATTGAGTCAGAGCTGAGCATAGAACCAAGAAGATAACTGGTCTCTGGATTCCTGAGTCCTCCCCTCACTAAGCCTTCCAGTTAGGTCCATCCTTGGTGTTCCTTCAGAGATTTTAAAACGTGAATATAACTCTGAACGAACTCTAAAGTAGGGTAAAAACCACAAATTAACCGAAACCAGTTTGGATCAGTGGATAGAGCATTGGCCTGTGGACTGAAAGGTCCCAGGTTTGATTCCGGTCAAGGGCATGTACCTTGGTTGCAGACACATGGCCAGTAGGGGGCTAGCCGAAGGCAGCTGATCAATGTTTTCTAACTATCCCTCTCCCTTCCTCTCTGTAAAAAAATCAATAAAATATACTTAAAAGAAAAAACACCACAAATCATTTTTTAACTAATAACTGTGCATTAGCAGAGATTTATATTTGGCACAAGGTTGGCATTAAAAATATACTTTGAAACCTAATTTTATTGTTTTTAAATATGGCTTTTGTTAGGCTTTGTTTTAATAAATAATTATTTTGTAACTGGCAAATTGATGGTTTAAGTAGTGTTTCCTGACCAATATTAATGTGAAATTGGGTGTGAAACTTTTAAGGAGCTTAAAAACTTATTGTTTGAATTATAAATAGTACCTTTCAATAAACACTTAAAATATAATTGTAACTTGAATCTTATCGACACTTGAAATTTTCCTTCAAAGATGGCATTATCAAGCTTCGTTTTCATGAAAAAACAATTAAAGCCAAAGTAATCATGTAAATTTTGCAAAGTAATTTACATGTAGATTAAACCTATATTGTAGATCCACCTGTTGTGGTTCAGATGGTTTGCCTTAATACTCCCCTGCCCCCACTTTAAATTAATCTCACTTTTTGCTTTTCTGTAGACTGATATTTAAGTTCAGCTCACCTTTGTCTTAATAAAGTAAAAATATCAAATTAATGAAAACTCAGTTGATAAACTAGATTACTTTTTTAAAGTTATGTGTTCTAAATTTTCCAACTCTAGGGATGAGGAGGTACAGTATTTATTAGGGAAATGATGAAAACCAGGGAAAAAATTATAATTCCATTTATTTTCAAGGCCATTGCCCCAAAATCTGAATCACAATGAACTTTTCAAGGTAAAACGTATTTTCTCAAAATTTTCAATTCAGTGTTTTCTATGGAGTTGAAGATAAGATTTTCATTTTTATTTTAACAAAGCTTTGCATCATTCTACTATAGCAAAAGTTGAGATATTTTCAGCACTACAACAATGAAAATATTCCTATTTTCAATACACTCTAGCAGTCGTCTGGATATATCACTTGTATGGTTGACTAATTTTAAATAGAATGTTAAAAATTCACTTAGATGTCCTCAATGAAACATCTCAGTGATTCACTTAGAGAATAGAAAATCCATATAACTGCAATTTTAATCAATCAACAGTTACTAGTTGAGCTTTACTCACAATAAAAATAACCACCATTTATTTAATTTTTGACAGTAAGATAGGTTCTATCTCGTTAAATCATACCAATTCTTGGGACTAGCAAGATGAGTACTACATTTTATAGATAAGAGCATCCTTAGAATGAACAATGTTACATATATATGTGTGTGTGTGTGTGTTATATTTCAAACCAATTAGGGTTTTTTACCTGCTATTACCGCATTGTGTAATTCATCACTAGAATAACCACTGAGATGTATATCACTAACTTCAAGATTTAAATATATATATATATATATATATATATATATATATATATGATTGATTTCGGGGAGGAAAGGAGAAGGAGAGATAGAAACATCAATGATGAGAGAGAATCATCGATCCAGCTGCCTCCTGCACACCCCACACCGGGGACTGGGCCTGCAACTGGGCATGTGACCTAACTGGAAATCTAATCTTGACCTCCTGGTTCATAGGTTGATACTCAACCACTGAGCGACATTGGCCAGACAAGATTTTTTTTTTAAATCCAATAACTGAGTTGCCACTACCACACATGAAGCAATAGTGTAAAAAGAATAGATTTCCCCAGTGGTCGCAGTGACCAGGGAAAGCTTAACACAAGATGCGAAGCTTTAGGCTGTGTGTGCCCTACACATTCTCAAAGGAACATTTGAGTATTTGTCTAGCTCACCACATTACTTGAACTTTAACATTGCATTCATCACCTTTCTGTTATATAAGTGATTGAGTCTGAATTCAAGTTGTTAAGGTTCTAGAAGGCCAGAGCTGTTATCGATTTCATCCCTATATCTCCTATAATACCTATCAAAGTGGTCCTCAGCAACTGTTTCCTGAATTAAAACAATATATATATAGGAGTTGGATAGGCAGAGTCTGTCCAGGTTTCAATGGGGGGACAAAAGTAATATATTTGAGCACCTATTGTGTGTCAGGAACTTGGCAAAAGCACTTTTCAATCCTTTAAGATAAAAATTATTTAAGATAGATATTACAATAATTTGTACATTTAAAAATGAGTAATTTGAAACTGGGACATTAAGGAGATTTTCTGTAGATTATATGTGACAAAATCAGTAGACAATCCATTTTACCCATTTCCAAACCACCTGCAGTTTTGCAGTTCCTAGTAGTGCCTTCCTAGTTACCTTTCAGTGACAAATTCTAACTCATATTGCAAGTGGGCACATTGCATTTGTGATTCTAGTTAGAAGTGTAGGGATCTCATGTCAACTGTTTTCACACGATTCTGGGCTTGACTCAGGTTTTCACTTAGAATTTCCCACCAACTTCAGCAACAAATCATCCTGTCTTTATGAATGTATTTCCTCCCTTGCATTTACAACACCCCAGTACCTGCTCTCAGAATTAAGGAATGATATTGTGAGTGCCCTGGGCACAGTCTTCAAGATTAACTCTCATTTATCAATAACTAAATAAAGAACAGCAAGTAAACTAACTAATTTCCCTTCCTTCTTTCATTTCTTCCTTCTTTATTTTAGTTAAAGATATATTTTCCAGGCAGTCACCTGCCCTAGTGATCCAAACACAGTACAAAATTTTGAGAAATCAATGATATAGAAGGAAACTTGATTAAAATAATAACTTAGAATTCTTCATATATTCAGCCAGACAGTTATTTTTACAATATTCCAGGCAAGTCACTTAGACATATCTGTGAGATGATGACTGCTCTTGGCAACTAGTAATATTGTGAAATTGCAATTGTGTAAATATACAAATATTTATAATAGAATTGGAGCCAAAAAGAAGAGACTTCTAAAATATTTAATGACATCAAGTTTTGATTGCCTGGAATATTTTCCCCCAAACCATATTAAAAAATACTCCCTCATCCCGCCCTGACTGGTGTGGCTCAGTGCACCAAAAGGTTGCGGTTGGATCAACAGTCAGAGCACATGCCAGGGTTGCAGGCCTGATCCCAGTAGGGGTCAGGCTGGAGACAGCCTATCAATGTTTCTCACATCAATGTTTCTCTTTCTCTCCCTCTCTCTTCCCCTGTCTCTCTAAAATCGATAAAGACATATTTAAAAAATACTACCTTATCAGTTCCTTTGTGACTATGATGTCACGGTGCCTCTACTTATAACCAACAACTCTTGCATTGAGAGCTGTCTTCTGACATGTGGCAGATGTCCAGTAAACGTATGTTCACCAGAACTGATAAGGATGACAAATGGACTGGGAGGAGTTTAAAGGATTTAAAGAAAGTAGCTTAATCTGAATAACAAAGGAGAATGCAATGAGCTAAAGAAAATTAAACAATTCTTGCTTTACTCAGCTTTATCGCAATGCAACCTACCAGCACAACATACTTCTCACGACCTTTGCACACTCATCAAAGTTTTCAACGAGTTCTGAACGAAAAAGTGCATATAACCTAGTTTCTGCAAGTGCATATGTGAAGTACTTTCTCTAATGGACTCATGTTATTTTAGCGGTAAAAATGGTTAACTTTCTACTTAAATAGTAAGTGGTTACCATTTAGGGAAAATTTTGATTTTTCTCTTAGTAGGGAATCTAAATATAAATGATAACGAAAAGTGGAGAAATTTTCATGTTTCTCTCTAGTGATCACATGAGAGAGAAAGATGGGTGACAGAGGATTTCATTCTGTAAAAGCTGGCAGACAGATAAGTGTGAAAGTATAATCTTTGGCTTTAAGATTCTCAAGACTATATATCTTTTATTTTTTCTTCCTCTTTAAAAAAATGTATTCCAAGCCACTTTATATCTTGTTGCATATTCTACTCACTCAAGAACAAAAAGACAGTTTGTGAAGACAAATAAAAAGGTAGTGTTTGACATCTTGGATTTTGAAATAACAAATTATTGATGTTGTTTGATGTATAACTGTATTCCTTTTGGAATCCTCTAGATAGAGTCTAGAAACAAAGCAATATTTCTTTTGATGTTTGAAAGGAACAAAACATGATGCATAGAACCGTGCCTCTAATTGCAGGATGCTCACCATCCCTGGGACTTCTGCAAACTCCATCCCCTGAAACACCCGCCTCCCAAAATTGCAGGCACAATAAATAATCCTGCTCCCCTCATTCAAACACCCCTAGACAAGGACAATCTTTCTCCAGGTTGAAACCACTTGAATAGAAAAAGGGGTCGTATGGAAAGAAAAGACTGATTCCCATCTCAATTAAGGTTTTCTGTTGGAAGTGGTAAGTTCTGTTTTGTTTTTGTTTGCTTTCCCTTCAAGCAACAAAACCCAAATCAGGCTACCTGAGGGGTGAAATAATGAAAATGTATTTATCAGAACTACTGGAACGCTCCTAAAAGACTGAAGCAGGGGTAGAAATTATAGAAATTAATAATTCCCTAGAGTTTGGGGCCTTCTTACTATATGTGTTGATGCTTCATAAGCATTGTCCCCACAGTAGTTCTCTGGGTTTCTCTTATGCTCCAGCTCCCCAGTTGAGACTGTGGTGGGTTCGGTTTTGGCCATGAGCATCTCACTTAGTTCTCTGAACTAGAAAACCAGGGGACAGTCCGGGTTGGGCCACTGGGGAAATACTGCAGTGTATGTTGCCTTATAGCTATAGCAGGTCATCTGCAACCGGACACATTTTACTAAGCCTTCCCAATATTTTACATTGTTTGGCTTGGTTATCAATATTTTAAAAATCACAGAAGGTTCTAAGGAAGCAGTCGAATCTCACTTGGAAAACTCACTAATTAATCAATGTTACCTCTTTATTCTCCCATGTCCACAAACGACTTCAGTCAAGAGAAGTAGCCCTTTTGATGGGTAACCCCTTCAAGGGTGCCAGATAATGAACTCATCTTTTTTTAAATATATTTTATTGATTTTTTACAGAGAGGAAGGGAGAGAGATAGAAAGTCAGAAACATCGATGAGAGAGAGACATCGATCAGCCGTCTCCTGCACGCCCCACAGTGGAGGTGTGCCCGCAGGCAAGGTACATGCCCCGGACCAGAATCGAACCTGGGACCTTTCAGTCCGCAAGCCAACGCTCTATCCACTGAGCCAAACTGGTCTGGGCAATGAACTTGTCTTTTAAGTTACTTATCTGGTCCTGCCAACATGTGCTACTTCTACCTGTGTTAGTGAAGAGGTTCTTGGAAGTGTCATTCTCCTGGGATGGACAAAGGAGTTCTTTAAGAGAAACTAGTTACCCATTTCTTTTCTTTTCCTTTTTTTAAAATATATTTTTTATTGATTTTTTTACAGAGAGGAAGGGAGAGGGATAGAGAGAAACATCGATGAGAGAGAAACATCGATCAGCT
Organism: Lasiurus borealis; assembly: GCA_004026805.1. NCBI lineage: Eukaryota > Metazoa > Chordata > Mammalia > Chiroptera > Vespertilionidae > Lasiurus > Lasiurus borealis. Next base: position 4,595 of record PVJN01052653.1, on the reverse strand, counting down.
GCCTCCTGCATGCCCTATACAGGGGATGTGCCCGCAACCAAAGTACATACCCTTGACTGGAATCGAACCTGGGACTTTTCAGTCCACAGACTGATGCTCTATCCACTGAGCCAAACCAGTTTCGGCTAATTACACATTTCATATAAAAGAAACAATGTAAATTAAGAAAAGTAAAAAAGAAAGTGCAAATGCGATGTATGCAATGTGTAGTTTTAAGCTTTTCCTGTTTTTTATTATGTCTCTAGATTTTAAAAATTAACTACCTTTTCTACATGTAGAAGGAAAAGACATTGATTTTGAAGCAACAGCCATGTGCTATTTATACTGCTTTTTAAAATGCAAGTGGATTTCTGGAATGTGCTGACTACCCTGGTTTGGGCAACTTCTCTTCTGCTCATTAGCTATTTCACATAAAGTAACCTGAGAATCCCGTCTGTATCTATTAATTCATTAGAGAACTGATTGCATTTTCATTTCTACCATTTTAAGCTGCCACATGCATATTTATTCCTCATAAACATGCCTTCACTTGCTTGCTACACTTTGGCTTTTATTTTAAATAAAAATACTGATTTCCTTCTTCCCCCGTTTTAGATATATTTAAACTTGCTGTTTACTACAATCACCAACATAGAGTGATTTTTGCTGCTATTTCTTCTTCCACCAAATTTGAACAGTTGATGGAGATATTTTTTGATAAAAGGATCTTTTGGATATGTCTATTTCTAAATGAAATGGAAATTCTTGAAAATTTACCCTGCGATTCAAAAGAACTGGTGGTAAGTTTATATCAATGTAGTAATAGTTATATTCAATAAACATTTTCCTGGTGTGGCTCAGTGAGTGGTTGAGCATCACTCTATAAACCAGAAGGTTATGGTTCGATTCCTGATCAGGGCACATGCTCAGGTTGCAGGCTCAAATCCCAGTGGTGGGCATGCAGGAGACAGCCCATCAGTGATTCTCTCTCATCATTGATTTTCTGTCTCTCTCCCTTTCCCTTCCTCTGTGAAATAATATATATTAAAAATATTTTCCTAAGGATTGAAAGATATGAAGACATATTCCCATTGGGGATAGGAAAAGTGAGTTAAAACTGACACCTAAATTTGGTACATCACCCTGATAATTTGAATAAGCTCACCATTTAAACGTTTTCTCTTACTGATCTGTAGTGATAATACTCCTTTATGTATCTCAAAACAGTTTTCAAATTGTAACGTACGCTAAACCCATGAAGTAGTCTATTGGTTAAGCGAGTTAATAGAAATACGGTTAAAAATAATAGCACAATCATAGTCCCAGAATTAATTCTGAGGAGTGGAATAATGGGCAGTGTGAGTGCAACCTTTGTCTTCTTTTTTTACCATTTATAGGTACAGAATTGATGATACCCATAAAGTTATTTTGTCTACTCTTAACAAATATTAAGAATTCACCCCATAATATACATGGAGTCCTTGAGTTAACCTCAGAGGTGGGGTGAGCAGGGAAAGATACCAAACCTGCCAGGACCTTGAAAGAGTGCTGACTGTGATCTCTAGCAGGCAAGAGGTCCTTTTCCATGGAATCTTACAATGAGTCTTTATTTATCTTTCAACCACTGAAGTGGCATAAACAGTATAACAATGAACATGAAATGAGCTAATAAATATGTATATTACACCATGGAGAAGGGGCCTTTCGCTTGTGAACATACCTAGCAAAGAGGGCAGAATTTATGCCTAATTCCATGCCCATATTTAACCTTGCAAACTAGATGTTTGGCTGAAACATTACCTTGATAAATGCAAGGCGATGTTTTCATAGTGTCAGCTTGAGCTGACTTCTCCATGTGGCCGGAATAGCAGGCAGACAGTCAGGGTCATGACCTGACTACTGAATAAAAAGATTTCCTGCCGAGACCGGTTTGGCTCAGTGGATAGAGCGTCGGCCTGCGGACTGAAAGGTCCCGGGTTCGATTCTGGTCGGGGGCATGTACCTTGCTTGCGGGCACATCTCCAGTGTGGGGTGTGCAGAAGGCGGTTGATCGATGTTTCTCTCTCATCGATGTTTCTGACTTTCTATCCCTCTCCCTTCCTCTCTGTGAAAAATCAATAAAATATATTATATAAAAAAAAGATTTCCCTTATAATTCAGTCTATCTGTGTAAGATTCGAGTCTGACTACCCAGATTGCATGTAAAAACATTGTAAAATAGATTTACCTTCTCAAGATTGATTAACAACTTTTTTTCAAATTTCAGATACACCTAGTATATTGTGACTCAGGGAAATACTCATATAGGCTGAGCAATGCAGTTATTGAAAAACTAGTTTCCGGGTGCATGAAATTTGTGCACAGTGGGGGTGCCCTCAGCCCAGTCTGCCCCTCTCACAGACTGGGCACCCTTAGGAGATGTCCTTCTGATGGCTTAGGCTTGCTCCCCATGAGCAGTGGGCCTCAGCTGCAGTCTGGCCATCCTCTCTGGGAGGCGATTGGGCTGATCAGGGGAAGGCGCCAGCCCCATCACCCTGCTGCTGCAGCCCCTGCCAGCCACAGCAGCTGCCAAGGTGTTTTCATTAACCAAACTCCAGTCCCTTCACCATGAAAAAATGACAACTTTCTTTAGGCGTTTTTAAGATGTGTGTTTTATAAGATATGATCTTTCCTTCCTTCCTTCCTTCCTTCCTTCCTTCCTTCCTTCCTTCCTTCCTTCCTTCTTTCTTTCTTTCTTTCTTTCTTTCTTTCTTTCTTTCTTTCTTTCTTTCTTTCTTTCTTTCTTTCTTTCTTTCTTTCTTCCTCTCTCTCTCTCCCTTCCTTCCTTCCTTCCTTCCTTCCTTCCTTCCTTCCTTCCTTCCTTCCTTCCTTCTTTTCTTTCTTCCTTCCTTCCTCATCTGAGGATATGTTTCCATTGATTTTTAGAGAGTGTGGAAGACAGAGGGAGAGACAGAGAGAAACATCAATGTGAGAGGGACACTTTGATTGGTTGCTACTGCATGAGCCCTGACCTGGGCCCCGGCTAGGGAGGTGCCTGTAACCTAGCTACATGCCCTTGATCAGAATCGAATGTGGACCGTGCAGTTAGCAAGCAGAGGCTCTATCCACTGAGCCAAATCAGCTAGGGCAGGATATGACATTTCTTAGCTCTCCAGCAGCAGACCTTTGTTTTTTTCTCCAGGAGTGAGGTGGAAAAACCCTACATCACCTTCATGGATTCTTAACCCGAGTTACCAAGAACACTGAAAGTGGCAACGTACAGGGAGCTTAGCTAATGAGCGGTCAGAAAAGGTATTTTTTCTCAAACAGGTTTGGCTCATCGGATATATTCAATGTATGTGTTCCAATTATATGTACATGTACCCCAATGTTATGAAGCATATGCAGACTGAACAGTCCCAGGTTTGATTCCTGTTAAGGGCATGTACCTTGGTTGGAGGCACATCCCTAGTGGGGAGTGTGCAGGAGGCAGCTGATCCTGATCGATGTTTTTCTCTCACTGATGTTTCCAACTGTCTATCCCTCTCCCCTCTTCTCTGTAAAAAAATCAATAAAATATACATTTAAAAAAATGATGTGTCCTCCGCAGCTCATGCAGCCCCTGCATTGTATCCACTGGGCTAGGGGGTTGTCCCTGCCACCCAGTAGTGGTTGCCGGGGTCTCCACACACCCCAGAGACTGGCAGCCAGCCTCCCCTCCACTCCCCATCATGGGCACTGGGCTGGGGGTGTGGACTCGAACCCCCGCTTGGTGCAGGAGCACACGCAAGTGGCTGTGCCCATAGTCCCTGGACCCAGGCCACTTGGCGCCTGCATATGCAAGTTAAATGCCATGTTTGTTTGGTTAATTTGCATACTCACTCCTGATTGGCTTGTGGGCATGGCTTGTGGGCATAGTAAAGGTACAGTCAATTTGCATTAGATAGTATGCAGATAAAGCACTACCACTTAACACATTCATACACTGGTTAAACTTTGAAATATTAATCAAAGCACATTAAGCATTATATCTGGAGTGTATGGAGGAACAAAAGGGATCTTTGCAGTTGATTGAAAGAATAAGAATATAGCACTAGGGACCTGTAATCACAGTGGCTCAGGCTGCAAGATGCTGATCATTGCCATAGCAACAGCCTGTGTTTTATTACATCATGGATATAAGGAGTGTGAGAGTTATGAGTGCAAAATCCCATGTAGAGGATAAATACAAAGCTATTATATGAAAGGGAAATAAAAGATATAGTCACAGGTAAAGATGAGCATTTTGGAAAGAATGATAACGAAAGTGCATGAAGACAAATGAGCAGCTCATGAAAATTTGATTCTATTTTTATATCAAGGCTTTCATTTATAACCATTTTTAATCACTGTCTTCTTTCTTTTCTATTTCTTTCAATAAGGCACAAGAGAACGTAACTTCAAAAGTTCAAATTTTTACCTTTATTTTCTTAGACATTACAATATGTACTACAGCCAATTTAAAGAAAAATATTACAGTTTGATTCTTAATGTTAGAAAAATTGCACTATATGCAAATATTTGTCTGCATTTATAATGTGGGCAAATGTAAAATATATTCAATATATGTGTTCTGATTATATGCACATGTATCCCAA
>PVJN01052652.1:0-14019 GCA_004026805.1 Lasiurus borealis | reverse complement strand
ATTTATAAGATTTTTAAAAAATCACTTCTATTTCTAGTTTGCTAAGTTATCCTGAATGGATATCAAAATTTATCAAATGCTTTTATGCACATATTCTGATAATCATATGATTTTCCTTCTTTATACTATTAGTGTAGTGAATTAAACTAATTTTTCAACTGTTGAACTAATCTTACATTCCTAGAATAATAATTCATCTGTGAGTACTGGACCTTCCCTCCCCTTTTTGGGAAGCTTTTAATAATAGGCATTATTATACATAGTAAGTATACTTTCTATTTTTCTAAAATTAATTTTGGTCAACTATATTGTTTTAGCAACTTAACCTTATAATCTATATTTGAAAATCTACACGTGAAAATTGAATTCACCATCATTGGGTTGTTTATAATAACTTTATGACCTCTTTAATGTACATAAGATTTGTCAGAATTCCTTTTTCACTGCTTATAAGGATTATCTGTACCTTTAATTGTTTTAATCAGGAAACAAAATGGACGAATAAAGAAACATTAAAACAGAAAAAAAATTAACAAGTTGTTAAGGATAATAGACAAATCTAGAAAAAGCATTTATGTTAGAAAACTCTGTGTTAAGTAGAAACAATTTAGACCTTTGAACCTCAATACATATTACATTATTTTAATTTAAATAGTAAAAATTCACCACACTAAAAAATAAAAAATAAAAAACAAGGAAAAAGTATACAACTTTATGCATAGTTCAAAAAGTATAAACAAAAGTAAAAAACCAAAATCTTAGTAGCTGAGGTTTAGTGGAGTGCTGCAGAAGTCTGTGTGTAAGAGATGTACAAATGACAAGGCACAGAAAAATCCCAGCACACTTCTATTTACTCTCCCTTCCCCCATCCCCTGGCCCTACAAAACTACAGAAAGTGGATTTAAAGCTGTATCTGTCCCCCAAACAATGCTTTAATACTTTTCTCATGTGATGAATATCAAAAAATTTCATAAATATTTCTATGACAAATGAAGCAATTAGCATATCTGTTCATTAATTAAAACAAGGAATTGCAAAAATACATGGCACTGAAACTCTGTAAACATATAATATGGTGCATACATATTTTATAAAGTATAATACAAATAAGCCTAGATAATCTTCATGCTAAAGGAGTTTAAGAAAAATATGAATTCAATGAAGCAGGAGGAAGATTACAAAGCAGCAGATTCTGATGCAAAGTTAGAATGAAACATTGTGATTACAGAATGAATTAGCCCATCCAGTGTGGCTCAGTGACTGAGCATCAACCTATGAACCAGAGGTCATGATTTGATTCCTGATCAGGAAACATGCTTGGGTTGCAGGTTCAATCCCCAGTGTGGGACATGCAGGAAGCAGCTGATCAAAGATTCTCTCTCATCATTGAAGTTTTTATCTCTCTCTTCCCCCCTTCCTCTCTGAAATCAATAAAAATATATTTAGCTGAAACCAGTTTGGCTCAGTGGATAGAGCGTCAGCCTGCGGACTGAAAGTTCCCAGGTTTGATTCTGGTCAGGGGCATGTACCTTAGTTGTGGGCACATCTCCAGTGTGGGGCGTGCAGGAGGCAGCTGATCAATGTCTCTCTCTCATCAATGTTTCTGACTCTCTATCCTTCTCCCTTCCTCTCTGTAAAAAAAAAATCAATAAAATAAATTAATATATATATATATATATATATATATATATATATTTAAAAAATAAAATAAGACTAATTAATAATTGGGTATAGCAATCATTGATAAGGTAAAGATAAAACCAAATTATACACATAGGTAAAAGGCTTGAGATAATAACAATGAACATAGAAAAAAATGTAATTATTTAAACAGTTACAGAAGATTGTTGACATGCATATTCATATGTATATTGTTTATATAATACATACTAACATTTGCATATACATACACACATGTATATGTGAATAAGCATGGAGAGACAGATATAATGAAAAATCAACAGAAAACTTGACATGTTGAACAGAAAATATATTTAGAGGCATGATAGAGTGACATTTCACTTAAATAAAGAATGAAACGTGCCACATTAAAAATATAAAGAATAACTTGCTTTCAAACAGAAAAGAAACAAAACAATTAATAAGAATATTTATGTGTTTTTTTTAATTCAAGAATAAGAAAAATTATTTAAAGATTTGGTAGAAAGAATAAAAGATTAGCTACAAGAAGAAAAAAATAGAGTTCGCTTCAAACTTTGGCACAGCAATTTTCTATGCCGAAGAAAATTGAACAATGTCTGTCTCTGGTTCTGAGAAGACAATGTGATCCATGAGTATTATGCTTAGCAAAATTGTCATTCAAGGTATAAATCAACAGACAGACATTTAAAGATAAAATAAGTCAGGGAAATACCACCCAGGGGTCCTTATTGAGAAACTACGTGGCATGTAAGTTAGTTGAATCAAAATATATAACCCAAGAAAGAAGAAACCATGGTTTAAACTGAATGTGAAACTTAGATCTATTTTAAATATAGTACTTAAATAAAACAGCAGGTGCTATGTTTGCAGAACAAAATCTAGATGTAATACATTTTGAAAAGTCATTATATATCTGGATTACAGAAGGAGAGAAAAAGAAAGCATCTAAGAACTAGAAATCAATGTATATGAGCATCTGCCATTCGGTTGATTTGCATATTAGCCTTTTATTATATAGGACTAGTGGCCTGGTGCACAATATTTGTGCATAAGGGTAGCCCATCCTGCACTCTTTCAAATGTTGGACTCTTTGGGGGATGTCCAAATGCTAGTTTAGGCCCAATCACGCCTGCAGGCAGTCAGACATCCCTCTCACAATCTAGGACTGCTGACTCCTAACCATTTGCCTGCCTGCCAGCCTGATTGCCCTCTAACTACTCCCTGGGTAGCCTGATCACCCCTCCCTCCCCTGCAGGCCTAGTTCCCCCACAATTGCCCTCTCCTGCTGGCAATTTTGTGGTGGCCATCTTGTGAACACATACAGGTAGCCATCTTGTCTGAGGGTGTGAGTCAATTTGCATATTACCTCTTTAATTATATTGTATTTCAATTGGCCCTCAAAGCTCAGTGAAGGCACTGGGACATGCTTAATCCATTTTACAGACCAGGAAACTGAGGCCAATTCCAGTTGGCTGTGGAACTGGACTCAGTGCTCAGGGACCCCTCACAACTGCACTCTCCTCCTATCCTAAGGGTCAGCTGCAGGGCATATTCCTCAATTATATATATATAGATACCCTTGGAATAATATAAATTACTCTATGTGATTTCTCAAGCACCTCTTCATCACAGATGCTCCACATTCTTTCCTCTCCTGTGTCCCCACTCCCATTCTTTACTTCCCCCTCTGGGGAGCAGGTGGTAGCTTCACACTCACCATGCAGGTGTGCTCCACCACAGGGTGATATGGGATGGGAACTGGGGGTGGGATGGGCGTGGGCTAGCTTTTGGGCCAAGGCGGGAGCAGAAGTTGTGGCCTCTCAAGTGCGCAGGCCACTATGAGGCCTGGTTATCACTGGGAACTTTGCTGAACTGCCACAGTGGGGTACCTGGCAATGTGATACCCCTTTACTGAGGTGGCACCACCCCTCAACCTCTACCACAAGTCTGCAGGTCTGCACCCCTTTGCTAGGGCATCCTTCCATGCCGGCATTTCCCACAGGGCTAACTTGTGTCTTGGGGCCGTTGCCGCCGGACCCCTGCCCTGTCTAGTGCACCCTGACTCAGCACTGCTTTGCACCCCTTGGGCTGCCCACCTCCTGGTCAGCCACTTCACCAAAGCTTCCTCTTCCTTCAGTTCCTCTCTTCAGACCCCCAGGAGCTTGCCTCTGATGGCCGGCCCCTCCATGGCTCCCTGCAGACCCTGCCTCACTTGACTCTCTCTGACCACCCACCTGTCAGGTTACTGGTGGTGAGCCCTGCTGCAAGGCAGTGCAGACCTGGGGCAGAGGGTAGGAGGGTGGGGAGCAGCTCAGTAATGTTTAGTAAACCCCAGGTCAGCGTTGGGATTCAGCTGTGGGCCACGGGGGAGTCTGCCTGGGTGGGATGAAATTGACCCGTGGCCCAACAGCCCCACCCACCCTGTGAACAGTCATGATGTGACAGCATCCTCAACAAATTGCATATTCCTCTGTTTTATTTATTTACACACACACACACACACACACACATACACACACATATATGTGTATAGATAGATGATAGATGATAGATGATAGATAGATAGATAGATAGATAGATAGATAGATAGATACTCTTAGGATAATATAAACAGAAACATTTGGTTACAAAGAAAGAATAATATAAATTTGATAGCAATATTAAATAATATTTTTTAAACACAGAATTTTACTGTATGGCATACCATTTTATCAGATGGAAAAGTTCAATCGCATAAAGAGTAACTTAAACCAAGATGGCAGCATAAGTAAGCACCTGTATTTGCCCCCTCCCACAACCACATCAAACTTACAACTAAAATACAGAACAACCATCATTCAGAACTGCCTGAAAGTTGGTGAAATGGCAGTCCTACAACTAGAGGAGTAAAGAAGAAAGCACATTGAGATTGGTAGGAGCGGTAGAGAGCAGGAACGGGCTGGTCTGACACCCACGGGTGGTGCTTTGTTAATCAGAAGTCTTCCATGAGGAGATGGGGTCCCAGCTCTAGACTCCCATCCCAGGGTTCCAGAGCTGGGGAGAGAAGTCCCTGTAACTCTGAGCTATAAAAACCCATGGGGATAAAAATGAGAGCATAATTATAAAGTCAATTTCTAGTTTGAAGTTCCACAAATTTCCTTAGCATGACTTTTGTCCTTCAAAGGAACAAGTCCTTTGCTGCCTGGGTTGAATGGCCATACCTCTGCTTCAGGTCAAAACTGCTGTCCTTGCAGTTAATTGCATTGTAAATTGCTAGCATCTTACCAAATGTCCCCAAAGGAACACTATACATCAATTTTGTTGTTCTAGGCTCTTAGCAACACGTTCCTTATTCCTGAACTAAGCATTTCATCTCATTTAGCTTATTCCAGCTTCTCTCTATTCTTATTCCCTAACTTCTATTCCATCAAACCAGTTGACAGTTCTGAAGCCCTAGCTTGATTACCAGGGACTCCGATTCTCCTCTTTCTAGATGGTCATCATACACTATACCCACCCATCCCATTTGCAAGGTATTCTTCCTCTCAAGCAATAGCAAACCCAATAGCAGCTCTGCACCTTGATTATGGTCCAGTCTCTTTAGTCTCACCCAGTCTCAATGAGTCCCTTAATCTAAAGTGGCTCCAGGAAAGGAAATGTTATCTCCTTCAAGACCACACTCTTTTGTCTGGCCTCAAGGTACATTAGTCAGCTACCTTTCTTGATGCTAAGTGGCTTGTAGAAATAGCACATGCCCTCTAGCTGTTTTATAGGCAGCATTTCTTAGGGCTAAGTCATATTAACATTTCAAATTACCCCTTGTTAACATAAATTGGGAAAAAAAACAACAACATGATTTTTAAAAAGGAGTAGTTGGAAAGCATCATTTTCTTCATGTTAATACAATTTCCTGATTTTTGTTTTTTCTTGGAATAATCCAGCATACAGGTCTCTTGAAATAAAATGACTTGAGACTGAAAATAAACATGTTTTTATACTGATAGCCAGTTGCCAAAGACATAGAAGAGAATAGAAAGGTCTCACCCCATCAATGACCCTAAATATATAGACTCTAGCCTAAAATTCCAATGAAATTATTTACAGCTCATAGAAGATACTCATATTAGAAAACTTTCCTAATGGGATCCCCATAAATTCAGAATTGAGACTCCACCTCTGTTATCAAAGCACATGAATTTCTAGCTTTCCGGTAGTATTTTATTTCCTCCAAAAATAGTTTATAATGTTAACAATTTAAAAAATCTATTACATGTAGACTGACTGTACCACCTATTTTGCATAGGATGATGCCAATTTAAGATTCTTGCATCTATGAACTTATTAATGGTGCCTTCTCAAAGGTTGCTTGATATATTGTATGCTCAGCTAACAAGGCTTTGATGACTAGTACTGTATGTTCCAAAGTAACTTGCAGAAATAGTGCTCCATGAACCAGATGCTTAAAAGTATAATATTTACCTATCTGAAGGCATATAATGTGTTTTTCTATTCAAAGAACACTTTTTCAAAGGAAAAAAAAAAAAACACTCTCAGCAGAGGCCCTGGGTATGAATATTTAGATTCCATGATTAGATTCCTTTGAAAATGTCACATTGCTTATTACCACTGCACTGTGCAAATTGCATTCCTCTCCCTAGAGGTCACGAAACAAGAGGAACAATAGTTTATCATCCACTTCACAAATAGATGTAGTACCCAGCTAACAACCTCCTAGGGAATCTTCTCATGTACTTGGTGTGGAAAGGACTGACACATGTCAAACTTGTCACCTCTCTTGTATTTGAGTACAAAGTGTAGCAAACGGAAGTCTTTGGTTTTTCTGGGACAAATAATACAGAGTTGGGTTAATGGGGAGACATTTAACTTCCAGTTTGCAAATCAAAACTCTGTCTGTAGCAAATCCTACCACAATGGTATTCAAATCATATGTTAATAGCTTGAAACATCTGCAATACTGCAACTCATTCTAAAAACCCTGCTGGTTTGAAGCACTGATGGGAAACAGCATGAAGCTCCAGGGAAAATGGCTCTGTGAAAAATAGAACCTCCCCCTCTTACCCACTCACTCTCCCCACTTCATGATACCCATATTATCCACAACATATTGCTAGAAAGGAAATTTCACCTCTTCCCAGAGTTTGCCAACCCATCAAGAATCTAATTAGGATGGGCTACCCTCTAAAGCTAAAATAATAATAATAATAATAATAATAATAATAATAATAATAACAATGATCAATAATAATAACATAAGAAAGGAAAGTCTTGAATAATCCCAAGGATTAAACAGAAAACGTAATAATATTTTTGTGATTGATTTATCACTGCACCAGTTATGTTTTAAATCAAGTTCTTCTCTGATAGGTTGGTATGGGAAGAGAAGTCACACTTTGATAAGTAGAGAGAATTGTGAACACTATAAAAGCTTAGTATACATTTATTTATTTTACATAAAAGAATGGCTTATTTATAAAACTGAAGATGAATTTTTAACTGAATTGTCTATAAAGAAAAGCTGACATGTTTATACATGTATAATCTAACAATTATAAGGCAATATAAAGATAAAGAACAAGAAAAGAAAAAAAAAACAAGATAGCAATCCTATCTAATAAAGAGGGAATATGCTAATGGACAATAACTCTGTCACAAAGATGGCTGCACCCACAGCTGAAGCCAAGTTCCCATAAGGAGCCTTAACAAGCAATCAGCAAGGACCTGAGACTATGCCCTCCCCAAACTGGCAGGGGTTGACAGGGGACCTCAGGCTTTGCCCCCTGCCCTGGTGTCAGGCTGGGGGACCTCAGGCCATGCCCCCACCCAGCAAGGCTTAACAGGAGAACTCAAGGTGCATCCCTAGTGCTCGGTGCTTGGTCGGGGGAACTCAGGCTGTGACGGTGCCTAGTGGGGCTTGACAGGGTTACCTGAGGCTGCATCTCCAACCTTGGCATCAGGCTGGGGGACTTCAGGCCATGACCCCCCCCACACTTTGTGCCAGGCCAGGGGACCTGCAGCCATGCTCCCCGCCCAATGGGATTTTATGGGGCACCTCAAATTGTGCTTCCTGTCCTGGAGCTGGGCCAGGGACCTACCCAGGGGGATTGACAAGGGTGGGACTGGCCAAGTTTGGATCTAGCCCAGTGGAGGTGAGGCCGGCCAGGTCTGGGTCTCATGCAATTTTGAGGCACATGTGGGTGGGCAGGGACTTGATTCTAGGTCTCCTGGTGCACCCCAGACTCTAACAGGAGGAAGATTTTCATATACATTTGACTAATTTTCTTTCATCTCTGGCACTTCTATTATAGAGAAAGGGCAAATAGCAATATTAAATTATTTCCTCTAACTAATCCCCTCTTAATGTGTACAAATTTCATGCACCCGGTCACTAGTAAGACCATAAAAATAATTATCTGGGGCATTTAAAATAATGTCATGGTGCCAGGCCTACCCAAGTATTTCCAGGGAATTTAAAGAATCTGAATAAACAGCCTATGAAGTGGAGATACACCAGAGGACTGGTTTTGTGCCCTGGTTTTACAATGGCAGCAAAAGATCAGTACTAGAAAGTTCCAAAAGACAATTCTACATCAAACTATTTCACCTGCACAAAATTAGAAAAACAAAAGCATAAATATTAAGGGTGGCCTGAAGTTCTCTCTTTTGTGATTTCTAAACTAACTGGAAGTCCCCAAAAATAAAATTAAGTTGCTGAACAACTTTGTGCTTTTATTTCTAAGGAGCCTGTTCAGTCCATACAGAGTTGAAATTACATTTCATTTCCCACATTACCTTCGTGTGATATGGAACTGTTTCTGGGGAAGACGGTGGTGAAGAGGAGAGAGATGCAGTACTATTTCACTTCCAGAACCATTCTATCTTTTCTTTGTTTTTTTCAGAGAGGAAGGGAGAGGGATAGAGAATTAGAAACATCGATGAGAGAGAAAGATCCATCAGCCACCTCCTGAACGTCCCCTACTGGGAATGTGCCTGCAACCAAGGTACATGCCCTTGACCAGAATCGAACCTGGGACCTTTTAGTCTGCAGGCCGATGCTCTATCCACTGAGCCAAACCGGTTTTGGCCCATTCTATCTTCTATATGTGGTTTTTAACTTATCTCTTCCATTGGGTTTTATCTCTTGCAAAATAAATGGAAGGCATTGTTTCTATTACTGAATTAAAAAAAAAAAATTGCAGGGCCCTCCTCCCAGAGTGTCAATTTTCTCAGCAATTAGCCACAGCCTGGCTATTAGCTACCCAATAAATACCTAATGTATTTTCTTATCATTATCTAAGACAAACTGTGTGCTCTCCAGTAATCCAACGTGGCCCTTTTGGGTAAATATTGTCCATTCTACTTTGGGCACCAGAGGTTTTAAAGTACATGCTGCCTTGGCCAGTGTGGCTCAGTTGGCTGAATGTAGTCTCATGCACCAAGAGGTCACCCGTTTGGACACATTTCTGGGTTTCAGGCTCAATCCTTGGCAGGAGGTGTGCAGGAGACAGCCAATCAATGTTTCTCTCTCTTTTCCTCTCTTTCTCTCTCAAATCAATAAAAAATATTAAATAAATAAATTAATTAATAATAAAGTACTTGATAATGGTTCTCATTGCCAAATCTCAAAATCCCAGTTTTTCCATTACGTACCGTGTTTTACAAGACTTGGAAAAAGTGTTTCTTGTGATGGTGTGGTGCTGGAATTTCCAGAAAAGTCTTCAAATCTCCTCTTTTCTTATGTTGCCAGATTCTATTGGTCCTTGTTTTTGAAGCAACTAAAGGTGAGGCTTTGACAATAATGTTGGTGAACTAAATGATTAATTCAAAAATTGAAATTGTTTTAGTAAGAATATTATCCCTTCTCCAATTTGTATAATGGTACATATTGGTTTCACAAATATTTTTTCCTAAGTAAAGTACACAGTTAATAAATACTAAACCTAGAAATTGCATTCTACAATTCTATGGTTTCAAGTCCAAATATTTACATCAAACTGCACATCGCTCATTAATTTAAAAGTGATGGGACTGTTTTGATAGAAACTTACATATAAAATTATACATTGTTACTCATTTAATTAATAAAATATGCAATTGGTTCATAGTGTATTTAACTATATTCCTTCTTTTCTTCCCTTTATATTTGGCTTATCAAATGCATGAATAATATTTCTTATTTTGTAAGCATATTGAAAATATAAATCTAGTAGTCTTTTATGAAAAAAGCATAAAACTGAATATTGATTTCATTTTTCATTTACTTTTCTAGCTCTTTATGTTTTAACTAGAGGCTCGGTGCACACAATTATTGCATGGGGGGGTGTACTTTAGCCCAGCCTGCTCCCTCTCAAATCTGGGACCCCTAGAGAGATGTCCGACTGCCCACTTAGGCCCAATTCAGGTAGTATTAGACCTAAATAGGAAGTTGGACATCCTTCTCACAACTGACTCATGATGGACAAGTAGTATGAGTAAGAAATAAATGGTTTTTGTGAAGCCATTTGTGGTGTCATTTATTACTACAATCTAATTTAGCTAAGCTGATTATACAAAAAGGGATACCCAAAAGTGAAATGTTGCTCTAATCAAATACCTATATATCTATATATTTATATATCTATATATCATACAGACTAGAAGCCTGCTGCACAAAATTTGTGCACGGGGGTGCATGTCCCTCAACCCAGTCTATACCCCTTCCAATCTGGGACCCCACAAGGGATGTCTGACTGCCCGTTTAGGCCTGATCCAGGTAGGGATCTAGATTTAAACTTTGTAGCCTTGAGTAGAGCCAAGCCTCCTGCTTGCTCCATGGCTGCAGACATTTTTGTTGGGATTTATTTATCTTCTATAATTGAAACTTTGTAGTGAAGGTCAAGGTGGGCCAGACCTGTAAAAACTTCGATTCCTCCATCATCAAGGGCACCTGAGCCTCCTGCTTTCTCCAGCTCCATGGCTGCTGCCATTTTTGTTGGAATTTATTTATCTTCTATAATTGAAACTTTGTAGCCTTGAGTGGAGGCCTGGGCCTTCCAGGGCAGGCAGAAAGTGTGTCTTCCTCCATTTCTAGTGAAACCCAAACTCCTGCTGGCTCTGTGACTGCAGCCATTTGTTTTGGGTTAATTGGCATACTTACTCCTGGTGGGTGTGGCTTGTGGGTATAACGGAGGTATGGTCAATTTGCATATCACTGTTTTATTAGATAGGGAATCTATATCTTTCTATATATAGAGATATATATGTTTTGAGTGTCAGAGAGTAGGTGGTGAAGAAATTATTAATGAAGGCTAGAAAACGGTGACATGCTTGCTTGGGAAAACAATTAGTAAAGCTATCATCTGCTGTATCTTAGAAAGCAGATGATGTATCTAATATATATTTTGGCTTTGGTTGTGGAAGTGGGAAAACAGGATATTAATTGCTTGACTGGGTTGCATTAGACAAGGCACTACAAAATAAAATGGGTTCAGGAAAGACTTGAACGGATTGCAAACACATTTGGAAAACAATTGAGAAAGTCCTAAAATTCCAGGAAATATAGGGTAGAAGATGTAACTGGTTGTCATTTCCAAAATCTAAGATATAACCATGAAGGACTTTGCAAAACTATGGCTGATTAAAACACAGTCTCCCTGAAAATAAGGAGAAAATCACGGCATTTTGTAACTTAAAAAGGAAAAGGAAGAAGGAAAGAAGGAAGGATGCATGAGCATATAGGTATCCAACAATCCTTTGAATTAATTAAAATGACTCAAGTAATAAACTAAAAGTATAGTTATCCTAAAAATAATAATAATAATAAAATAAATAAATAATGGCCCTGGCCAGAAATCTCAGTTGTTAAAGAGTGTTGGTTGAACAGTGAAACATAATAGATTTTTTTTAAAATATATGTTATTGATTTTTTTTTACAGAGAGGAATGGAGAGAGACAGAAAGTCAGAAACATCAATGAGAGAGAGACATCAATCAGCCGCCACCTGCACCCCCCAATATGGAGATGTGCCAGCAAGCAAAGGTACATGCCCCCAACTGGATCGAATCCGGGACCCTTCAGTCTGCAAGCCGATGTTCTATCCACTGAACCAAACCCATCTTGGCACATAACAAATTTGATTCCTGGTCAAGGTCACATACCTGAGTTGCAGATTTGGTCCTGGCCCAAGTCAAGGTACATATAACAGGCAACCAATCAATGTGTCTCTCTCACATCTCTCTCTCTCTCTCTCTCTCTCTCTCTCTCTCTCTTACCTCTTTCTTCTCCCTCCTCTCTCCCTTCCACCCTCTCAAAAAATCAATAGAAATAATATCCTAGGATAAGGATTAACAACAACAAAAGGTCAACTCAAATTGCTAGCAAAATAAGTTGAGAGAGAGAGAAAAATAAACTTGTATTTAAAATGTGGAGTTTGGCTATTTTTATGCAGAGCTAATTATAACCAAATAGATAAAAGTTACCTCGAGTTCTTAAGAGAACTTCATGGTCTGAAGAACCACCAGACTAAAATTTACAATAACTCATTGCTCACAAATTGACTTATGCATTCTCCACCTTGTACTGGCTAGAAGCAAGCTGGGAAATCTGCTCAACCCCCACGGAAGACATATTTTCTAATTTCCCTTCAGGTGTAACTCCTATGGAAAAATGGAAAAGAAAGCAACTTCCACTGAGCAAGGGAACAACTGGTGGGGAGCTACTGCCAGTAGGATGAACCCAAGCCTAGCCAAGAGGGCCTCCCCGCCCTCTCTTCTGATTCTTTTCTTGGTACCCACTTTAACTCAGTTTGGAGTTGAGAACTCTGATTCTCCCACTAGAGACCATTAAGCATGACTGAAAGTCCTGGTTTGCTTGGGGTAAACTTGGTTTGCACCAGGTGGTCAAGCATAATTATTAATAACATCCCCTTTCACTCTGAAAAGTGCCCAGGTTTAGATGACACATTATATCGTTTCCCTGTTCTGAGTTGGAGTTACCCTGCTACAACCTTTTCACCCTCAAGTTCAAAATAAAGAAATGAAATTTAATCCTATTAGGATCGAGAGTGCTGAAAAAAGGCAGAACAATTACAGATTTTTTTTTCTGATGAGTTAATCTGGCCTATTAAAAAAATAAAACCTATTAGACACAACTTCCTCAACTGTACAAAAAAGGGAAGGAAGTCAATATTGATAGTAAATTACAATGAGTGCCCAATTGCTCTCCATTTTTGAACCCTGAAGAGGTTCCATATAAGACAAAAAGATATATGCGAGTGTTTCTGCCTTAGAAAGACTCCCACACTGCGGTCCACTGTGATGCCTCTGCTTTAGCAGTCCGCATTGTTAGAGCAAATGAAAATGTAATTGGAGGGGAGTAAAAAATTTGGAAAATCCCACACTGTTATTAAATTAGTTCTTTTAAAAAAGGAACATCCTGCCAAGCTCAAATAAATCAATGGGACTTTAAGAAACAACCTTGAAAGGTAAGTGCACTTTCGGGGTTATGTCTTGTTCTCTTTCTTTCTGAGCTACTTGACTCATGTGGTGAAGAAAATTTCTCTTGATATTTTTTTTTCTTTCATGATCTACAAGTTACTGAGCCTGATGCACTTAACTCACCAGACCTTTAATTACAAAGCAATACAGTTGCTGCACTGCATGGCAATACTGTGCTACTGAACCAACTGGGCTGGAGATGTGGCTGGAATCCTGCATTCCCTTCGTTTCATAAAGAGGAGAAACTGACCAGATGCCCTAACAGCAGGGCTTCTTTCTGCTAAAAGGTAATTAAACTTTACAAACAAATGTAGTGACTTGAGATCTTATAGAACCAGGACAGTTAACATCGTCAAAAAAAAAACACACCAGCATGATAATATACATAGAAGCTGAATGGTCATTCGTAGAATTTTCAAATATTTCTCTTCCTTCTCATTATCTCTCCAAGTAAATAATGAGTGGTACTACTCTTCCCCTTGTTCAAATGAAATAATAGCTCAAAATTAGGAAATAATGTACCTGCTAACTTATGTGAGGAAAACAGGTTCCTGAGATTCAAACTGTTCCTACCTGTGTGGGATGAACAACTCCCCCAGTTTGCCTAAGGATTGTCCTGATTTTCACACGGAAAGTCCCGTGCTTCTGGAATACTTGAGGGGTGGGGTATGTGTCTTTAACTCAGAACTCGATGAACAATATGGCTAATTTAATTGGAGTGATTTAAAGCACAAAATGAAATCAGAAACATATAGTATATTATGATACAATGAATTTAATTATAAATATATGCATAGGTATGTCTTACAAAAATTGACTATTAAAGTTCTAATATCAAGATATTTTCCTTGTTACTCACTTAAAAAAAAAAAAAAAAAAAAAAACT
>PVJN01052651.1:0-14020 GCA_004026805.1 Lasiurus borealis | reverse complement strand
GCTCCACAACGTATAGTAACAGAGTATGCATCATTTCCCATACGGTCATAAATATCATATTTATAATATCAATTAAATGCCAGCGACTTAAATCATTTATAATAGAGATACAGCCACTCAATGAACCATTAGCAGAGTCAGCGACTTCTCGCTCCTGGCAGGGCCTGACAGAGAGTGATGGCTGGGAGGAGGGGTGGCAGGGAGCAGGAGCGTGCCGTTCCCGCCGCACACTTCCCGCCCGGGAGGGAGGCGCAGGCAGGGCTGAGCTGGGAGAAGCCATCTGGTCATTTGGTCCAACCACCTGCCTCGGTGCGGAAGCCCCCCGTGCAAGGGATGGAGGGAGAATGCCTGTCCTGGGGGCTCGTCTGGGACGCCCCTCCAGGAGCCCTCCCTCTTTAAGCCTCAGTGCTGGGACCAATGCTAGCCCTGGCGGAGGAGTTTGGGGGTGGGGGGTGAAAAAGGTGAAGGGATTCAGTAAAGAAAAAACCCCTTGTAGACACAGACAACAGGATGGTGATCACTAAGGGGAAGGGAGTGGGGGAAGTAGAAGAGGGTAAAAGGGAGATAAATGGTGATGGAAGGAGGCTCGAGTTCAGGTGGTGAACACACATTACAACATACAGACGATTATTTAAAAAGAAATGGTCTCAAATATATATATATATATATACATATATATATATATATGATAGTTTAAAAAAAAAAGCATCAGGCAGAGACAAGAGTCTGTGGCACAGGGGCTTATGGGAGCCAGGGCATTTTCCTTCAGCCCTCCCCAGCCCCCAATCTGAGTCCCCTCCCTCTGCATGTCCCCTCCTTTCCATGTCCCTCCCTCCTCCTACCCCCCCACAATCCATTCTCCACACAGTGGCCGCATCAGAGCCCGTTTCTCTATGCAGAGCTCTCTGTCCTCTCCCAGCGGTGGGAGTCAAGGTCCTCACCAGCCTGGTCCTGCTGCCTCCACCTCCACCTCCAGCTGCCCTATCCCTCCATCCCTTGCTGTAGCCCCTTTGCTGGCGGCTGTGGTTCAAACCTCCCTGCTCTGGCCTTTGCACAAGCGCCTCTCCCCCGTACACCACATCTCAGCTTAGGTGTCCCTCTCACTCAGGCCTATCCCACTAAGGCAGCCCCGCTCCCCCACCGGCCACCTTGTTTCATCATATTCATGGCACAGACCATGATCTTTTCTCACCTGCCAACCTCTTCTCTGCATTTAAAGGGGAGCTCCGTGCAGGCAGGGCTCTGTATGTGTCCCTCTCCGTGTCTTGGTACCTTGCACAGTGCCCAGCCCAGACAGAGGCTCGGGAATGAATGGTTGAATGGAACAGGGACCCCCAGGGGTGGTGCTATGAAAGAGCTGAGGTGCAATCGGTGAATGTCTACAACGCCAGGGTTACAGGTCCCAAGCCCTGGGCCAGGTGCCAGGGGTCAGAGGTGAAGGGGCAAGGCCCCACCTATGAGGAACCTCCAGAAACACAGAGGAGCCCTGTGTGGAGAGGGCTGGGGAGCTGGGAGCGGTTTCCTGGTGGAGAAGGAGCTGGCACTGGTGGGGGAGGGGGCGGGCCCCCTAGCTCCGAGCCCTGGGAGGCCTGGCCACGTCCAGCCCAGCATCCAGGTGGGATGGGCTACTGGAGGGGGTGTTTAGAAGGAGATGGGGTGAGGAGGGGAGGGGGACTGCACGGGGCTGGAAACGCGCCTCGCTCAGCCTGGCCAGCTTCCAGAAAACTCTGTGCAATCAACCAGAGAAACACATTTGAGAAAACAGAATTGTGAGAGTAACTTTGAAGCCTTAGTTGCCATGGGAACATGTCTGTAAATACTTAACTGCAAACATTAAGTGGCACAGGGGATGGAAGGAGGGAGCGGGAGGCAGCAGTCTCCCTGCGGGAGCTGGCCACATCCGCTGGCACCTTTCATCCTCAGACAAGCCCCCTTCCTCTCCCTCCCTCCCTCCCTCCCCGCGTGCCTGGCCAGGGTCCTCTTCCTTTCCGCTCTCCCTCTCGCCTCCTCGTCCCCATGAGCGGGGAGTAGGAGGGTTCCAACTGTCCCCCTGGCCCCCTTTCTGTCCCAGTTCCGCCTCATCCCTGCTCCCCACACTAGGACCCTGGAACCCTCGCCAGGAGCTTCCTAGCCCGGAGGTGACCCAGCCCCTGGCTATCCGCCACCGCCCTCATCCACCTCACTGTTAAGAGTGGGTGCAGTAAAGCAACATGTGCATCAAGGAAGTCTTTGCAACAAGCATGATTAAGAGACCCAGATATTTGGCCTTAAGGAACTCTCTGCCCAGATTGCCCATTACGGACCTGCCTCCCTCCCTCCCTCTCCGCTGTGCCTGCCCTGCCCTGCCCTTGGCCAGGGCCACCCCCTCCAGTTGGTCTCTCTCCCCAGGGCTCTCCCGTGGCTCGGTGACTGTGACTGCGTGGGGGCCTGGAGGGAGCTCACCCTGTGTCCTCTCTGCCTGGCCCGCACTGCCCTGTCTGCTCTGGTTCTGCCTAGAGGAATTAAGCCTTTCTGGGTCACAGGCCCCATTGGGAAACCGAGGGAAGCTTTTCATTCATCCCTTCCGTTGTGCCCCCAAAGGTTAATGAACACACCAGGCCATGTGCCGAGGGCTGGGCCGGCCCACCCTCCCAGGGCTTACAACTTAGGGGGGGGAAGCAGACTAGAAGCAAGAACCCCAATCAAAGCTCCAGCATGTCAGCCTCTGTCAAGGTCAGGATGGAGCCCAGGTGGCTGGCGCTGGACGAATGAAAGGATATGGAGGTGGGTGGTGAGGAAGGAGACAGGTCCCGTGTAAGATCTTGTAGAGAAGGGTCAGGCTTTGCTTGCTCTGGCTGCAGAGGACGAGGTGGAAGCAAGGGGCCGGCAGTTAGGAGGTCACTGAGGTAACAAAGGAGAGAAGGACATGGCTCAAACCACGGTGGTAGGTTGCATGGTGAGAAAAATGATGGCCTTTGGAAAAGACTGCATTCACTCGTGCTTGGGGCATTTTATGAACTCTCTCAAGATGCCTGAGACCCCACAGTCAGCCACAACCCTCCAAGGTTCTGTGGCCCTGCTTTCAGAGCCCACCCTCCCAGGTCTCTCACCCTAACTCCAGGGGACACCTCTATTCCTTAGCCTAGTAGTCAGCAAACCACGGCTCGGGAGCCACAGGCGGCTCACGAAGCCGTTTGCCATTCTATTGACTAATGAGTTTGCCAACCACTGGACTGGACTAAATGTTACCATGTAGTTGGAAGCTGTGAGGATTAGGCAATTGTGGCATATTGTGTGCAAAGAGGTAAAGGGTGTATATGACAGTGGTTGGCAAACTCATTAGTCAACAGAGCGGCAAACTGTGGCTCGAGAACCACGGTTTGCTGACCACTGCCTTAGCCCATCGATGGAGCTGAGGCGAGCAGGTCCCTGGGCCCCAGCACAGGCCACACGCCCTTCCCAGCCCCTTCAGGAGGAGGGCAGGTAGCAGTAGAGCCATGGATGTGGGTGGCAGTGCCTCTGCCTACACCCAGCAGCCCCACTGAGCACCAGGAGCAGGAAGCAGATGCATGGACAGGCCAGAGGGCCCTTGGGTGGCCCAGGCAACGTGGGTGAGTCTTCTAGATGCCGAAGGAATGAGGCCAGATGGGAATGAGGATGTTCTGTATGACATTCTAGAACAGGTAAGACCAAACTGCGTGAACAAAGTCAGAGCATGGGCGCCTTTGAGGCGGTTGGAATGCGGCCCGGGAAGGGTCATGAGGGACCCTCTGGGAAGGTGGCAATGCTTGATACCTTGAGAGGGGCCTGAGGTACATGGGTATTTGCATTGAATTGTACACTTAAGACAGTGGTCGGCAAACTTGTTAGCCAAATATCAACAGTACAACGATAGAAATTTCTTTTGAGAGCCAAATTTTTTAAACTTAAACTTCTTCTAACGCCACTTCTTCAAAATAGACTCACCCAGGCCATGGTCTTTTATGGATGAGCCACATTCAAGAGGTTAAGGGGCCAAAGAGCAGCATGTGGCTCAAGAGCCGCAGTTTGCCGACCACGGACTTAAGAGGTTTACATTCACTGCTGGTAAATATTGCCTTTTTAGAAAATAGGCCTAAGAAGGATGGCGTGTCCTGGACAGAATGAGGAGGGGACAACTCATGTTGAGAGAAATAGTTCCCCACCCTTGTCACAGGCTCTGAGGCCCTGCAGGCAAGAGGAATGCGATCTGACAAAGGAGCTGTGCTGAAGTGTTAGAGGTTCACCAAGGGGATGGGGGGACTTTGCAAAGAGGGTTCTGAAGACAGCAATGCTTGCCCCAAAGAGAGGAAGCTGTGAGGGTGGGAGGCAAGACCCTTGGCAGGCAGGGGGCAGAGGCCAGGGGGAAAAAGTCCAATGCCCTCACCCACACATCACACCTCACAGGTAACCTGCTCTGTGAGCAGGATGGGCAGAAAGACAGAGAGAGAGAGAGAGAGAGAGAGAGAGAGAGAGAGAGAGAGAGAGAGAGAGAGAGAGGTGTTCATAACTATCCCTGTGGTCTTTGATTTCCCTGCTCCCCTCATCTCTCCCCCTGGCTTTTGATATCACCTAACTGATTTCTGATCACAGGCAGGGCTCTGGCAGAGTCTGGTTTCAGTTGGGTGTGTTTTTTACCCTGCTCAGAAGAGGCCCCTTGGGTCCGTGGGCAAAGGCTGGAGGGTGATCCTGATCCAGCCCGTGGTGGGGAGAGGGGTCTTCCATTCGCCATCGGACTTCCCAGCCCCAGAACCCTGACCCTGCGCAGTGTGACTGGAGAAAGACTCCCTCAGGAAAATAATGCAGGACCGAAGGTGGGGCCAGAGTCAGGGGCTGCCCCTTGAGTGGGGCATTGGTTCAGGCTAGAGCAGTCAGGGAGGGCTTCCTGGGAGGGGTGTGGCTGGGCCCCACCATACCTTATGGGTTACCACTGGCCCTGACCCGGCACCTCAGCC
Organism: Lasiurus borealis; assembly: GCA_004026805.1. Classification (NCBI taxonomy): domain Eukaryota; kingdom Metazoa; phylum Chordata; class Mammalia; order Chiroptera; family Vespertilionidae; genus Lasiurus; species Lasiurus borealis. Next base: position 9,068 of record PVJN01052651.1, on the reverse strand, counting down.
ACTGCCACCACGCAGCCCCTGGGTTTCGCCAATGAGAGGGGTCCAGGCCACTTGCAGAGAAGTTAGAAATCCCAGCACATCCATCTTGAGAAGTTTTATTACAGCCTGCCAGTTTAGACTAATGACTAATTTATTGTATCAAACAACAGCAGTATATTTTTTATTTTGTTAATTAATTCTCTCAAAGGTGAAATTTATAAAAGTGTCCGGAAATGGTGCACATTGTAAAATCGCCTTGCAGCAAGAGATGAAATTATTACTAATACGGGATCAGATTGTGACTGCATTGACTCAGTTACTTTATGACTTGGTAATGGATTTCTTTATTATTTTCTTGGGATCGTGGCATTCAGGATTGCATTAAACCTGGTTAATCTGCGCAAATATCATTAGGCACCCCTAATAACCAGGCAACTTTCCTCCGTTTCAGGGAATGTGCTAAGTATGTGGCCTGCGTGGGTCACTTCTGGTCGGCAGGGAGGGGAGAAAGGCAGATGGCTCTCCTGGAAGCCAGCCCCACCCAAGGCAGGATGGGCGGGCACTTCTGTAGGGTGGCTTGGGGGTCTGTGGAAGACCTCCTTGCCCCAAGCTGTCACACATCTTCCCCCGCTGTCAGAGGGCCTGACTTGTCACCTTTAACCTCATTCCTTCGGGTCTAGGGCCTTGTCAGATGCGCCTGCTGGAGAGAAAACCCCACGGGCTCAATACCCACCACCAGCTCTAGAACCAACAGGATGTGGCAGAGGAGCACAGGGCCTTGCCAGGCGGGGACACCCTTGTGGTCAGAATGGAATTGGGCAAAATACAACGTTTTGGGGAACAACTGTCAGCGGTGGAGACTGGGAGGGACGGTTCCCCTGTAGCAGGTCGGGGAGATGGATGAGTAGAGGTAACTGCCCTGTTAGCGACCCCTGATTTAAAACAATTCCAACTCCCCATGGCCTCACCCATAGACCTCAGACCGCAACTCCGGGCCCAACAGTCCTCGGGGTCCAGCAGAGGTGGTGCCCGCTGCCCCCATCACAGGGCAGCTCAGCCCCCACCATTAAGGCCAAGGTGGGCTCCCATTTTACCTTTGCTGAAGGAAGACCCTCATCACGCCACGGTGTGGGGTGGAAAGGGATTTGTCTGTGGGTCCCGGGTCCCTTCCCAAACTTGAGTGGTCCCGGACAAGCCCTCCTTATCAGCGGGTTACTGTCCTCACTCCTTCCAACAGTGTGTACTGAGCATGCGCCCCGTGGCAGCCCTCCGCCAGGCACTCCCTGTGGAGGGGAGACAGCAGCCCCCTCCCGGCACCCACAGCGATGCTGACTCACGGTTTCTAACTGGATGCCGTTGCATGACTCAGTCATCTCGCTCTCCAGGCACATTGATGGAGGAGCGTGAGGACAGACTCGGAGAAGGGCAGACACCGGGCTCAAGTCGCAGTTTGGGGGGACTCAAAGCCAGAAGGAGTTTCCCAATTGCTAGTCTGAGTGCTCCCTGCCCCTGCCATGATCCTCCCTCTGGGCGGGTGACACTGGTCTTGGAGAGATGGCACCAGGCCTACTGTTTGCTAGGGCGAGTGCTGCTCCTCCAGCTCCCACTGCCCTCCTTGATCAGCATGCCCAGGCTTTTCAAGGTTAAGAGTCATTTTTAACATCAAAAATGTATCAGCAACGCCCTCCCACCCAACCCCAAATAGATGTTTTACTTGAGTATCCATTGTTTGAGAGAATGCAGAAGGGCCATAAGCTACCTTGAACTCCGGAGTGCTTTCAAATGAAGTGTTACTTTTAAAGTCCCAACATGCTTTTGAAAAATACAGTTGTACCTCGAGATACGAGTGCCCTAACATACGAGATTTTTGAGATACGAGCCGTCGAGCGAGCGATTTTTGCTTTGAAATACGAGCAACAGTTGAGATACGAGTAATCGTGCGGATCGGCCAGCTGCACACGACCCACACCAGTTTACCGCAACTCGAGCGTCTCATAGTTTCCCACGCCTCAAGGTTACGGAACGAATTAAACTCGTATCTCGAGGTACCACTGTAGTCACATCTATGTAAGAGTGAAACAGTCAGGAGACAAAGCTTGAGGTACCTGGGACCCCAAAGTCAGATGCCCCCTAGGATCTCTGTTTGGAAGGAAAAAGGGGGCTTCTTCAGGTGGTGGCTGCTATGGTCTACATTCCCCAAGGTCCTGTTCCCAGCCCACCTCCATCCCCCCTGTGGCCTCTGGCTCAGCACCATCACAGCCCTTTCCCCGAACCTTCACCCCTCCCTTCCTCTCAGCTGCTAATCCTCCCCCAGGCCTGTGGCTCCTTTTCCCGCCTCTGGCACTGCAGCCTAAACACTTATCTCGTCCCTTTGATCACAGAGGACACTTTCTGGCCAAGTCAGTTGGTGGAGGTGACAGGAGCCACCACATTTCTAAGGCCTCCCGGAAGAGAGCAATGCTGAGTCCGGTGGCTTAGAACCCAACGGGTAGAATTCAGGTCATGGGGTAGGCACACGTGAGTCATATGCTGTTTTTCACGTCAGAGTAGGTGTGGCATCGTCAGCAGAGGTACCTGGCACTCATCCCACCTACGCCACTTCCTGCCTGGTGAGCTTGACCTGTTACTCAGTCTCTCTGAGCCTCGGTTAACTGATCTGTCAAGTGGGGATATAACCGTGTTATGCTGAAGCACAGTAGTGAGAAGCGGGCAGAAGGTGTGGAAGTGCCCAGCTGGTACAGAACTAACTGTCGGGACATCTGAAAGGGCAGCCAGCACTATCCCCTGCGGAAGAGTCTGGCTGCCCAGAGCAAGGAGGCCTGGCGGGCAGGTAATAGCCAGCCACTGGGGCCTCCGTGCCTGCCCCTGCCCTCCCAGACAAGCCTGCCCCGGGCAGAATGGGCCCCCTGCTTGTCACCTCCATCCATCCTCTCCAGGACCTGCTGGTGGGAGAGTGTGTCTTGCTTTTCAAACGGAGATTCTGTAACTTCTTGTGACAGGCGCAATTGTACTGAGTAAAATTCTCTGCATTTTTCCCCTCTGCCTCCCACCCCAGGTTTTCTTTCTTATCCCCACGCTTTTCTGCCCAACTCTTCCCAGAAAAAGGAGGCAGGGCAGCCAGACCTCAGTGCCTGTGGCCTCCGCTGTCATGAGCCCCCGGCCTGGGCACACTCGTCACACTCCACACTGCTCCCCTCTGGCAGCCCCCAGCCTGCTCCGCCCCCACAGCTGGGGCCACGCAGCCGCAGTCTGGAAGCATTTTTGCTCGGGGACCAGGTCTACTATTTCATCATTCAATCCTGTACCTTGCCCATAGTTTGTTGACCAACTGCATGAATGATGGAAGGGGTCCAGAGCTGGCAGGAAAGTTCCAGAATCATGGAATTTCCCCTTTCTGCCACTCTGCTAACTGAACTTCATGGGAAGCAGACGTGGCCAACCTGAAAGTCTCAGGGCCCTCGGAATGACAAGAGCAGGCTCTCTGGTCGTTAGCGATGCCAGCCACACTCCAAAGTTAATATGCTGCCACCCTGCGAAACAGTTTGTTCTCTCGGGGAAACTGACACTCCCCTCGCAATCTCATTCGTCATCAGAAATAATAGCCTCTTGCAGACTGTGCAGCCCTTTCAGCTCCCAGAGCCAAATGCTCTCTTGAGCTCCAAAGAGCCTGCGACCATCTGGTCTGAGGAGCAGCGCAGGGGGGGAGGGGGTACCTTCTACCTGGTGATGAGAACTCAGAAGCCAGGCCCCCTGGGTTCAAGTCCTGGCCCTGCGGTTGACGATCTCTGGGACCTCCGGCAAGCTGCCACACCTCTCTGTGCCTAAGTTTCTTCATCTGTAAAATGGGAGTGGAAGTGGCACCACCTCATTAAAGTCCGCTGGGCAGCGCTTGGCCCATGGTGAGTGCTCAGGCTGAGTCAGCTGGCACTGTCTTCTCTGAGGGCCTGGGCCCCAACAGAGGGAGTGACACCTGCCATCTAACTGCAGGGGCCAGTCCAGACTGTCCCACTCCCAGAACCAGTCTGCTCTGTGGGGTTGCAGGGCATGGCCCTGGCCATTGAGTGGTATGGACCTGTTGGGGAGAGAGGCAGGCCTTCCCCCAGGAAGGGGGGTCCTCATAGGTACAGTTGGAGCTAAGGAGGGATCCCTGACCTGCCTCTAGGCTCAGTGAAATATCAAAGAAAAGATTCGTGTCTACACAAACCAGCCCCACCGTAACCTACATCAACTACAAACCTATCAGCCATGTGGAGGTTCAAGGACCTGGGTTAAAAGAGAAGTTGGTGCAGGACCAATACCTCAGCAGGTGTGGGAGGCAGTGGCTTTTTTGCATTTAGACTTTAGGTATCTGAAGTCCTCAGAAACATCTCGGCCCATCCATTCATCCATCCACACTCACCTATTGCTATTTATGTGTCATTGATCATAAATCTATCTGCTTTCTGCAATCATTTTTCTCTCATCTGTGTATCTATCTATCATCCAACTTTTAATCTGGATATCTGCCATCTATTAATCATGTCTGTCATCCATCTATCTCTGTGTCTATCTGTAGTCCCTATCAGTCATGAGTTAACACAGTGTGTACTTAAGCATGGGCCATTTGAGTTCCATGGAGACAGGTGGGGCACCAGTGACTCTAGGAGGCCTGGGGTGGCTGCAGCAAGGATGGATAGGAAGGAAACTGCAGGGCTGATGAAAGAGGAGCCTGGGACCATCCTCTCAGAGCAGGGCTGGCTGATGGATGGAGGGAGGGGGCATGGGAGAGAGAAGGGGGACGAGGAGGCCTGCAGTGCCATTAGAGCGGCGAGCCTCGTGCTGACCTAATGGTTCCTTCCATGTTCCTCTCCAAGTTAGGACCATGTCTCCAAGTGAGTCTGTGGAGGGTGGACAGCTTTCCAAGCTCAGGTATCAGGGCAGGGAAGGTGGGTGAGAATCCTGCAGTCCAGAGGGCTGAGTTTCTGTGGGCAGGCTGAGGGCCCAGGAGCTGGTGTCTACAGAGAGATGGCCGGGCTGCCTGCAAAAGACCCATTCTGGCTGTTCCCGCCCTGGCTGTGTGTTGGTATCACCTGAATAGCTTTCAAAATAATCAAAAATCAAAACACTGATGCCTGGGATCTAGACCAGTCAAAAGGTCAGGGTCCGGCCAAGCATCTATATTTTTGGAAGCCTTTGGGTGATTTTCATAGCAGCCAGGACCAAGAGCCGCCCTCTTACAAGCTCAAGATCTCTGGAGTCCCCAGAAAGAAGGAGCGACCTGCTGTCTCCCAGGGCAGGGCTTGGCGCTGGGCAGGGTCGGGCTCTCCAGGGGAGCACAGGAGGCCACTTCCTTCTGGGCTGCCTCCTGTCCTTGAATGAAGGCTGGTGAGCCTTTGGCCAAGATGTCAGGAAGTGTCATCCTCGCCTTGGATCATACTGTAAGAGGCTGAGTCAGGTGACTTCTGAAGACTGTCCCCTCCTCCTCTGAGTCCCCAGAAGTCCTAATTCTGGTGTCCAGGGTGGAGGATGGCTTGGTAGCTGCAGCCTCTGGGTCCAGGGTGACTCCTCCTGACCTGGGAGCAGTGCTGACCCAGGAGCTGGCACTTCCAGAGTAGATGGGCTCAGGCTATTAGAAGCTGGTGTGCCCATCCCCACGGGTCTCATGGGAAGCAAAGTCCTCCTCCCCTCCATGCTTAATATGGGTCATGGGTGGGAGGGGTGGGAGGTCTGCCTTGCTCTCTGGCATTGTGTTGTGATTCTGACCCATGACTATTCCTCTCTCCATGAGGCGGTGGGGAATTGGGCCATCCCTGGGAGGGTCTCCAGCCAAGATGAGAGTCAGCCTGTGACTAGGGTTAGAGGTCGGTCTGTGGCTGGGTCGCCTGCAGGTAGTGTATTCTTCCAGCCACAACTCTGCAGCTCTGCCACTCAGCCACCAAGTCCCCATCCGCGGTTAATAGAGACCAGCTGTGCTATATGCTTGAGCTGAGCCGTGAAAAGGCAGGGGGCAGGCATCCCTATACCTGTGGCCTTGACTAGATTGTCTGCACGGTCAAGATGTGCTGAGGCATTCCGTGGTCTGTCCTCCTCTGGCTGCCCCCACCCCCGCAGACCACCCTGCAGAAACCTCCTCCCGTGGCTGGAATAAAGAAAGCCCTACTTTGTCTCCTTGAGAGCCGAGGACAAACTGGCCATAATTTATGCTCACACATAATATAAAGGAGAAAAGGCTCCATTATGCTATAAATTATCCTGTGATAGGCGAAATGCCGGAGTGTGCGCCAGAAGCCAGCGGAAGCCCCATTAGACAACAGCGTTTGGCTGCTGAGAAGTCCCAAGAACTCCGGGCCAGCTGCCGTGCGCCCTGCGCCCTGCAAGGATAATGTAGCAGATCACACGTATAATCAGTTACCTGGAGAGGTGGCTGAGCACCACTGCCCAGCAAAGGTGACTTCTACTAGAGCCACAGTTATGTCCCCGTCTCTGGCTGGAGGCCCTGGTACAGGCTCACCGGTGTAAGGGTCAAGGGTCAGAAGGTCAGAGGGCCAGAGAGGGAGGCAGCAAGTGGTGTGGATGTGGCCTCCAGACCCCTCACTGTACTGAGCCTCCAGGGCTCTGTGCTTGCCCAGCTCAGGGCCCTCAAGCCTGCAGAGTGCAAGAGATGAGGATACAGGGTGCATTCATGGCCCCCCAAGGTGGTGACAGTTCCAGTACTGTCTCTCTGAACATGCTGCAGGTCCCCGAGGGATCAGAGCCACCCCCAGGCCCTGGGCAGCTAGAGGGGTCCACAGAGGCCTGCACAGCGCTTAGAGGGGATTCTGCCAGCATATCTGACTTCCTGAGGAGTGAGGAGTGAGGGTCTTTCAGCCTAGATCCTGGGGAGGTAAGTCCTGGGACTCAGCAAGAAAGAGCATTACTTAGTTGGTCATCCAGGGACCTCAAGACAACCAGGCTCTGGGCAGAGGGATAAGTAAGACAGAAGAAGGTCTGTGAGGTACATCGGGGTTCCCTGGGCAATCAGGGGTCCACAGGGACCCTGGGTGTGGCAGCCATTCCCCCTTCTGAGCTCTAAACCCAAACCTTGCCTTTGCAGAACAGTGGGGGATCAGGCCTTTGCCAGTTGTCATTGCTGAGCTGGAGGGGTGGAGGGAGAAGACAGAGGCCTCCAGTATCTCCAACTTCCACCAGGAAGGAGAGTAACCTGAGAGCTCAGCTCTTTGTAGACCACCTGGTGCAGACCACCTGGTCAAGACCACCTGGTCCAGACCACCTCATGCAGACCACCTAGTGCAGACCACCTGGTGCAGACCACCTGGGTGCAGACCACCTGGGTGCAGACCACCTGGGTCCAGACCACCTGGTGCAGACCACCTGGTGCAGACCACCCGGTCCAGACCACCTGGTGCAGACCACCTGGTGCAGGCCACCTGGTGTAGACCTGGTGCAGACCACCTGGGTCCAGACCACCTGGTGCAGACCACCTGGTACAGACCACCTGGTGCAAACCACCTGGTGCAGACCACCTAATGCAGACCATGTGGGTGCAGACCACCTGGGTGCAGACCACCTGGTGCAAACCACCTGGTGCAGACCACCTAATGCAGACCATGTGGGTGCAGACCACCTGGGTGCAGACCACCTGGTGCAGACCACCTGGTGCAAACCACCTGGTGCAGACCACCTGGTACAGACCACCTAATGCAGACCATCTGGGTGCACACCACCTGGGTGTGAGTCCTGGCTTCCCCAATGGCCAGATGTGCATTCTTGGGAAAGGTATTTAACTTCTCTGTGCCTGGATTTCTTCATCTGTACAGTGAAAACAAAAAATAACCGCTGTATCTGTAAAGTGCTTACCTCAGTGTTTGGCCCTAGTAAGTTTCATAAATGAGAGCCGTGATGAATGTTATTATTGCTGCTATGATTTTTATTATTGCTCCTGGAGCAAGCAACTTAGAGCTGCAGCCGTGGGCAGCGGCATCGCCGGGCCCCAGCGAGGGAGGCGGTCTGTCCAGGGCTGACTGGGGGCAGCGGAGGTTTTGTGATGTGGGAGTCGGATCCTACCAGCTGTTGTAATGAAGGGACTGAGATGACACTGAGACAGCGTGGGCTGGGCTGTGAATTAGGGAGCTGGGCTGAACCAAGGGAAGAATGGTGGGCAGTGAGAATGGACCCAGGTGGGAAGCTAGACCAGGTCGGAGTCCCAGGCCAGGCTTCCATGGTCAGAGGTGAGGGTCCAGGCCTTGGGGCCTCAAGGGAAGTGTCTAGAATATGGTGGGTAGGAAAACGGGAAAGAGGAAATGTGTGTGTGTGTGTGTGTGTGTGTGTGTGTCCGTCACACCATATGCCCCATCACACTCCTGTTTTGCACAAGCTGCTCCCTAACCTGCGATTCCTGCTCCTGCCTTTTCCACTTGGCAAGCCCTGTCCTTAATGCTTCAGGGCCCCTCTCCATGCGCCCCCCCCCCAACCCTCCTCACACACAAAGCTCATCACTCCAGGCTCTCTGCCCACACTGGGGCTGACAGCCATTCATCTCCAGGGGACACTCACTCCCTGAGCTTTCCTGCAGTTCAGTGACCTGCAGGTGTGTAAGACATGATCTCTGAGACAAGAGGAGGGACAGCAAGTGCAAGTGCCCTGGGGCAGAGATGGGACTAGAGTATTCCTGAAATAAAGAGACATATATGTCTGGAGTGGAGGGATGGAGGGGCCAGGGGAGAAAAAAAAGTGAGGTTCCTGTGTAGCCCCTTGCTGGTCATTAGAAGACTTGGGCTTGTTCTCAGTGAGATGGGAGCCCCTGTGGGGTTGAGCAGGAGGTAGACAAGGTCTGCCTTGGGTTTAACTGAGCGTCCTGGCTGCTGGGAGGGGAGCGGAGAGCAGGGGCCTGGGTGGGTGTCAGGAGACCGCGAGGAGGTGACGCTCATGGCCTGGGTCCACCCTGAAACGCTGGAAGGCAGAGTTGGCTGAAAGAATGCGAGTGGGAGAGACGCATCTAGTTTTACCAGGGACTAGATGTGTTCTCCAGGCTCCTGCCTCCTCCCACCCCAACTTCAAACAGAGACTGTCTGGAGGGAGCCCCGCAGATCAAGGCCTGGCACCGCCTCCCC
>PVJN01052650.1:0-14020 GCA_004026805.1 Lasiurus borealis | reverse complement strand
GAACAGCCTCAGTCAAGTAATTTTGGACGTCACTGAACTTGACACATGTGCCACTAGGTTTTCTGTAGGCTCTGGATTCCGGTAGACAAGGAAGAAATTGGGTGTTCAACTCAGTAATAAGGGGGGGGGGTAGTCCCAGAGCAAAAATTCCACAAAGATTACTACAAGGGTCTCATTCCATAGCTTGTTGTCAAGCCAGGAAATTTAGTATTTTTTTTCCTAGATCTGCCTGCCTCAGTGGTACCACATTGGTGATTAGGAAAATGTCCCTCCCCCAATTTTCCTAGGTGAAAACTATTCATCCTTTGCCCCATACTCTTCTTTTGAGTGACAGGCTAATCGGAAAAATTAACTCAAGATGTGATGCTTTTAATCTTATTATGGAAATAAAAAGATTGTTGCTTTCCTAGATAATTTATCACAGAGATCTCTATTTTTTTCTCAAAGTGGCAGAAAATGATAAAAATTAGACTTAGGGAAATAGAGGTTTGGGGAAAGAGTCACTATATTCCCCTTGACCCACATTTTTATTGACTGTTCTGGTGAAAAATGCTGTGAATATTAAATTGCCAGTTCATATTTATTGGAGTTTAAAACTACTACTGAAGTTGAATTTTTGAAAGGAGAATAAGATACATTTTTGGCTTATGGAAATGAAGAGGAAGGTTCTAGAAAAGATCTGTCCTGTAACTCTGGGTTCGGAACATAGCCCTGGGTTTGGAGCTGAATCTGGCTGGTCATGTGTCCTTTCTGTTTCCTTATCTATAAGCCAGCAACATTAAAGCCCAATTGAGAGAGTAGCCATGGATATTAAACAAAATGGTGTATGCAAATATTTATCCTAGTTCTTGTTATATCTTAAGCACTGTATGTATGGTAGCATGAGTGATGGGAATTGCAAATGGGTAAAGAGAATTCACCCACGTCTACACTCCTAATTCCTATGTTCTTAACATTTTATTTTCCAAGATTTGAAAGGGGAGTTGACAGCATAAGACAGAAACCAATGACTATACCAGATGATCCAGTAGCACGATGACGAAGTCGCTAGGAACGAGAAGAAGACAGTATAACCATCTCCACTAAATCTATGACCATGTTCCATTTACCTTTAAGAAAAACTGCCCAGTTGAGTAAGATGGACAAATGAATCACTGTTCCTCGTCCATGGCTTCTTCTAGGAATAGAAACAGTGCTTCAAGGATCACAAGAGTTTGCACAGAAAGTGGAGATCCCCATAGAGAGGACAGAAGAACCTGGACAGGCACAAGTAGCTGGGATTTTTCTTTTTTTCTTCTTTTTTTTTTAAAATTTTTTAATTTTTTTTCTGAGGTCCTTAAGACTCCAACAGCTTCAAGAGACCCTTCCAGTCCCATGCTGATGTGCGCACTCAGATTTCACGCCGGACCTGATTCCAGACCCAGGGAACTCTGATCCCCAGCTGCCCAGCAAGGATGTATTATTTCTTTGTTGCCTTTATTCTTCTTTACCTGTGGCTCATTATCTCGCTCCAACTACACATTTTTGTGTGTGAGAAATGACGTTGTAAGTATGGTTTTATGGCTGGGGAGATACTTATTAAATCCTTAGTGTAGGCAAGTTATTGCCTCTTACTATTTTATGATTATTGGCTTTTGATTACAGAATGCTTTCAGGAAATCTTTCAGTAGTTAAAATGGTTGATTTTTTTCACATTACAGTTATCTTTTTATTACCCTCCAGTGATAACATCTCTTCTAAATTCTTCTCTAATAATCCATTCAGGAAGCTTGGCACCAGAAAACCTGTTTTCTAGCCCAAAGTATAAAAAGTTGCACTGTTACTAATTTTGTGTGGTATCTCCTCAAAACCAAATATTTACCAAGGTATAGATGGATGTCAGGCTGGTCAGCAGCAGGTATTATTCCCGGATGGGAAAAAGCTCTTAGCTAACTCGTGAATCAGAATCCTGTTCATGATTATATTGCAAGGATAATTATTATTTTTTACTATTCTGTTAAGTGCCTCTACTTCGATTATGTGTCAAAGGTTAACATATTATTAGAGACCAGAAATGCCTTCTAAGGAAATGCAAGAGGTAGTGAAATTCAAGCTGATCATCTGATGGTTGGATCGTGGACTGTAATGAAATGGCTGTTCTTCACATTAACAGCTGATTAGTGGTGGAGATGGATGGCTGCTGAGGAACAAAGCTGTGAAGTAACAGGCTTTCTAATCACAGTTTCTCCCAGGCAGAGAGGATCAGCCACGTTTTGCAGAAACTCTGTATTTTGTAACAATATTAATACAACAGAAAATAGAATGATCTTCAAAATTATATATATATATATATTATACTAGTGGCCCGGTGCATGGATTGGTGCACATCGAAAGGAAATTAGAACATGGCCGGCGGGGGAAGACTGGGCTAGACAGGCTGAACATGTCCTGGAGCCAATTTCCCATAGTCCCTCCCCAGCCAGCCGCACCTGGGGCGATGCTGCAGCCCTCGGTAAACCATATTTAGGGCTGAGAGTGCCCCAGTAAAAACATAACTCATGACCCAAGGTAGAATTATATGGCCTTGCAAAGAATCGGTCTCCCTCTTCTCTGGTTCCGGGGTGTGCCCCATGAGGACCTCCACTGCCAAGTCACCATAGCTTGGCAGCTCCTGCATTGAGCATCTTCCCCATGGTGGTCAGTGGGTGTCATAGCTACCGGCTGGTTGACCAGTTGCTTAGCCTTTTATGTACAGTGGTACCTCGAGATATGAGTGCCCTAACATACTAGGTTTGTGAGATATGAGCCATCAAGAAAGCAATTTTTGCTTTGAAATATGAGCAACATTTGAGATGGGAGTAACAATGCAGATCGGCCGGCTGCACAGGACCCACCAGTTTACCATGACTCGAGCGTCTCATAGTTTCCAATGCCTCAAGGTTACAGAACGAATTAAACTCGTATCTTGAGGTACCACTGTATATAGATTAGTAACTCACGAAAAAAGACAATGTAAACAAGGCAGATAATAATAGGTAACATTTATGAAGCACATATTCAGGGCCAGGCAATTTCCATAGTTCTCACAATTTATTCTTCAGAGCTACCCTAAAAGGGGAATATGATCAATCACCCTCTCCTTTTCTTACATAGGAGGAAACCGAAGGACAGAGCGGGTAAATAAATGGGTCAAAGTCGCACATGTAGGAATTGAGAGAAGCCGAGTTCGATTCCACGCATTTTGACAAAAGAATTGAAGTTTTCACTGGTACAGGATCAAAGTGAAATCACTACCATGAGTTAGATTGAGAAAAATATATCAGATCATATGCTTGGGCACCATTGAAGCTGCCATACAGGACTTTTCCCTCCATGTGACATTAAACAAACTGCATTGAAAAGTTTATGTAGCCAAGGAGCCGTCTTTTGAGAAGGAAAAAAAAAATGCTCCCCTAAATGTTTAGCCCGAGGCTTATTAAAAGCTCTCCACTTGTTGGTTATAGCACTACAGCTCCTTCTCGGTATGAGACTGAACTGTTCTTATAGATTCAAGCTCTAAACTCAATCAAACATGGATTACAGGGCAGCAGCTAGGAAAATGCTTTTGGTAGTAGGTGAGAGGAATCCAATGTTTGTGCTTTAAGCAGGGAAGGTGATTGCTAGGTTTCAGGGGGAAAAAAGAAACCTGTCTCCAAATTAATGTTTTCAGTGATTTTGGGGTAGGGTGGTGGGGGTGGGGGTGTGATATATTCATGTCAGCTGTAGTGTGTTCCGTTGTGTGACCACTGCAGTGCCTCTGACTATCGGTTTCAGAAATAAATGATCTGAGATTGTCTTAGGTTCTCCACGCCATGTCTAAAAGCAATTTTAAAAAACTTACTTCCCTGTCTTTATTTAAATTTTGTTTTTCAATTACAGTTTACATCCAACATTTCTGTATTAGTTCCAGGTGTACAGCCTAGTGATTAGACAATCATATACTTTACAAAGTGCTCCCCCTGATATTTTCAGTAACCACTTAGCACGATACATGGTTATTACAATATTATTGACTATATTTCCTGTGCTCTACTTTACATCCCCATGACTGTTTTGTAACTACCAGTTTGTACTTCATAATCCCTTCACCGAAAAGCAATTTTTCTTCAAGCTAGCATTTCATTGCACTTCTGAGAAGGTTCTTAATTCTATCAGAAGCCACATGCGCCCTCCCCTCCTCCATTTGAATATCTTTCTTCAGAAACTGCCCAGCCCATTTTTGAAGGATATTTGCCCAATGGCGTAGTGGGAAGCATCTTCAAAACAAAACAGGGTGATGAGCCTTCCAAGAGGTCTTCATTGTAAAAGTAAGAATGGCTTGCCTAAAAAATTCTCAATTGAGAAAGCTATTCCCTTTATTCCTGGAGAGTGTCTTAGAGCAAATTGAGTAAAATGGAATTCTGCTTGCACATGCACTGCATTCTATAAAAGAGAGGCTGTTTTACTTTCCAACTCCAACAGGACAGAATGCGTATCATGAGGCAGTGGCTAATCAAGTGTTGATCACCTAATATCATTGTGTGAAGCGGACCATAAATAGCCGAGCTTGGTTTGGCTCAGTGGATAGAGCGTCCCCTGCGGACTGAAAGGTCCCTGATTCGATTCTGGTCAAGGGCATGTACCTTGGTTGCAGGCACATCCCCAGTAGGGGGTGTGCAGGAGGCGGCTGATCGGTCTCTCTCTCATCGGTGTTTCTAACTTTCTATCCCTCTCCCTTCCTCTCTGTGAAAAATCAATAAAATATATTTCAAAATAAATAAAGTGGTGTGCCAGGGAGGGGGACTCCCTCTAACTCAGATGCAAAAAGAGATGAATAACTAAGTCAATGTTCCAGATAGGGAAAAAGTATAGCATGTTTGTGAACTCTGATTACACACCCATATTTCAATCATGTTTAAGTAACAACCTAATGCCTTCAGCCCAAGATCTCACAAAGTAAGTAATTCGTGTTTCAGAACTTAAAAAAGAAAACTTGATTACTCTTAAGACATGGTAGCCAAATTCTCCAAATACTTCCGTCATATCTACACTCCAGGAAGAGGGTCTTAATTTACTAATTAAAAAATTAGTCTCAAAGTGTTAGTCCTTTCTCTGTCTCTCCTTCTCTGTCCAATCATGGTGATCCTACATTCTAATTACCCACAGGACTAATCCCTGACCCTCACATTCGGATCCCTAGTCCATAAATGGTCATCTACTTCTAGGATTAAGGCAGACAGCTTCTAAAAGGTCTTCCTGTTATTCATCCTACTTTGCTGCAATCCATGTATGTTCCCTATGGGTAGGGCTTTGCATTCCTTTCCTTTTACAGATAGGACTTTGCATTCTTCTCCTTTACTTTTTTTTTTTTTAAGTGCATCATATAAAAAGGAAATGTTATTTCTTCATCAATTTTGCACCCACACCCCACTTGCAGCCACTGCACACAACTTGGTCTGGGTCTGATGGGATCACACTAGACATGTTTGTCTCCAACAGGCTTTTTCACTTCATAATACACTAAGACATCTTTCAAATTGGTACACGTAAATTTACCTTACCCTTTTATTTCTACACACTGTTTTATTGTACCGGCTTACAAAAAATTATATATTCATTCCCTCACTGAGGTACTTTTATGTTGCTTTCAATGTTTTTTTTTTTTTTCCTATGGCAAATAATTTTGAAACAAATATCATTGCAAACAAATATCATTGCAGTAAAAAGGCTGCACTTTTTATTTTGGTAGGTAGCATCAAATAGCCAGCACCATATACTTTGAATTGTTTATAATACTAATGATATTTTAATGTCTCCCCAAAATAAGGTGATATCTCTTTATTACTTTAATTTATCATCCCCTTAATTATTACTGAGGCTGAGGAACATTTCACATATTAATGTGACATTACTGTCACATTCTTCTCATTTTTCTATTTTTTTCCTTATTGGTAAAAATTAAATGCTTACACAGTATAGATAATAACACTTAGTTCTAACTGGTTTTCCCACCCAGATTCTGAAAAAAGAGAAAAAAAATCTTCTTTTTTTATTAATTCCACATTTTATAATATAACCATTAATCATTTTAGGTATTTCATCCTTTTCCCCAGTGATTTGAAATGCCATTTTTCATATACTAAGTTTCATTAATTTACTTAATTCAGAAATTTATTCTCTGAGATGACTTATTCTCATTTTTAAGAAATCCCATTGAAATTTTTATGGTAATTCTGTGGTTTTACATAAATTGGGGAGAACTGAGGTGTTTATAACATGGCTCCAAGAAAATGTGTTTTTGTAAAATTAGTCACAGTTTTGTTCTTCTTTTCATAAATAACTGTGCATATTTCAATGTATATTTCTATCACATTTTAATGGGTGACTGCTGAGACAGTGGAAAGCTACCAATTTTTATATATTTATGTGGTATCTGACCACTAGTACCTTTTTATCATCTGTGAAGAAGATAATATATTTTGCCTTTACTCTATTAGTATACTAAACTGCATTAATATACTTTCTAATGTTGAAGGATTCTTGGGTTATAAAACAGTACATAATATGGTATATATTTCTCTAAATACCCTGTGAAATATACATCTATAGTCATAATAAGAAATTATATAAATAAATAAATTTTATATATATATTGCTAATATGCTAAATGTCCCTCCGCTCATCCAACTGGTTGCTATGATGCTCATTGACCAGGAGGGGGCAGACACTCAGTGCAGGTGCTGTTGTGACATGCACTGGCCATTTACAGAGAAAGGACACCATGGACCTGGTGCCCACAAAGCAACACTTGGCTTCCCCCCAGTGGGACCCAGGCCCTGCCACTACCCTGGAGCAACAGTCCACCAAATTGCAGCCAATGTTGCCAAGACCCCATGGTGCAAAATTTGTGGCCCACAGCCCAGCCCAGGCCAGAAATGGTCACTGTAGGTGCTGGGTAATGATGTCACATAGCAATGCCCAGCTTCCTCTCCCTAGTGACTAGCCTCCTTGCAGTTTCTTCAGCCCAGGAATATGACTTACTTTAGAGCCAGATGTAAACATTTTACACTTTAACCAAATGTCTGTGAAGCATTTTCCCATGCCTCATCTCATTTGATCCTCACAGAAGTCCTGAAGGAGGTAGATAGGAGACTCAATGGAATCCTATTTTCTTTTCATTAATTGGAAAACAGAGATTTAGAAAGCTTAGAAACTTGACCTGACTGAAAAGTAGAAATGGTGGACCTTGAAAATGACTTCTGGTTTCTCACTGTGCAGAATATAGTCAAACTCTGCTGCAGTTAAATATTTTACCCTTTTTTCTCCCAGCATGATCTACAATAATAATCTGCTTCATGTTGATATTTACTGCTGTATTGCTGACAATTACCTGAAAGGGAAGTTGGGATGCTTCACTGGGCTGGAAAAAGTTTAGCTAAATCACAAAGCAGGTCTAATTAAGCAAGTTTATTCTATATATATAAAAGGCTAAGTTGACTCACACATGTGTTATACATATAAAGCTCTTGCTGGCACCAATTGCACATGTCTATTTCGATCTGTCATTGTTGATCATGAATTTGGTTCACACTTTTATTATAAAGGGCAAATAGTGATATTAAAATATTTCTTCTAATTAATTTCCTTTCAATGTGCACAAATTTGTGCACCAGGACACTAATATCTAATATGACCTCAAACTCAAATGCCAAGAAGGTAATATATACTAATAAAGAGTTAAACTTTGGAAGTAATAAAGGCTGTTATGAACTAAAAAAAAATTGATGTTTAGTGCTTTAAAACTGATATTAATTATGTAAATTTCAAGTAAAAAAAGAGTAAGTTAACAAATAAATGATAGCAATATCCTTTGCTATGTGGCTCTTTTACACAATAGATATCTATTTTCTATTTTCCATTCATCCAGTGATCACATATTGAGCACTGGCTTAATTGTGTTAATAAAACAATTTTAGGAAAACATCTCTTTCAATGAGTCTATAATGTAATCAGAAGTATATAAGAAAAATAATATCAATGACCAGATTGTTACATGCTCTTCTATGACTGTCTACATTTGATGACAAAAAAAAGAAGCATGTGGGAATTACCTACTCTATTATGAATTAATATATAAGGAGAGATTTTGAGAATTGACTTAATTTCTCTTCTATGGCTCTGGTTCTAATATAAAAAGTGAATATTGGGTATAATGTAAAATCATATATTATCTAAATGAGTTGACCCATGGTTAGACACAGAAATTTGCCTTAACAATTCAAAAACAGTGTGGATATATTTGCTGATATATATGCTTGTGTGGGTGTGCATGCATGGGTGTGTACGTATGAGTTGACTAAGGATTGAAAACATTTTTCTATATCTCCTGAATTGCAAAGAGTAAATGTACTGTTCCATGTGGAGAAGCATTAAATATGTTTTATATTTAATGAAGTCAAATTTGCACCATATAGTCCACTCAAGATTTCTCCAGGTGGTATATAATGTTATTAAAGTTACTGGGAAATTGTACATTTGCAAACCTGAAATGCTACTTGATGCCTTTGCTTCTTTTAAAAGTCTACTTAAAAAAAAGATTCAAGTCAATAAACAAACATCCCATAGCCATTTCTCATGATTCCTCCTCCTCCGAGAGAGAGAGATAAAGAGATGGAGGAAAGGGGGGGGGGGAGAGAGAGAGAGAGAGAGAGAGAGAGAGAGAGAGAGAGAGAGAGAGAGAGAGAGAGAGAGAGAGAGAGAGATCCATTACCCAGAATCTCTATAAGTAATAAAAACTTAGAAAACTATTATATAGAAAGGCCTTTTCATTGGTTCTAGTTTCTTAGTCCTCTTTCCTATTAGTTTGACATTTAACATTTTAACTGACTACAAAGTTTTCCATGTTTAAAGTGTTTGCTGTTGTTATTGCTATGACAAATTAACGTCCAGCCACTCCTAGAATTGTAATCTAAATACTTTAAAATCTAATTCACAAGTATCACTCTGTTGTGTGTGAACTGATGTTAGATTAACTGAACACTATTACAGGGAAATGTTCTTGATTAACTTCTACCACATATGCTCATGAGAATTATATATTATCTATAGCATTCATAGTAGTTTGAATCCTCCAATCTGATCACAAATAAAAATAATTCAGGAAGAAATACCAATTATTATTCCATAACAAAATACTATTACAAAGGGAAAAGAGATTTTTATAGAAAAAAATTGAAGACCCATGAATGATTTAATGCCATTAGAACATTTTTTTTTTAAGTTTCTGTTTTAAAACTCATTTTGAAGGATTTTTTTTTTACACTTCATTATTCTGGATAAAAATCTGGAGACAACTGTCCTGAATCACCCTGAATTTCTGCTATATTAAGGTACCCTTGAGGAAGTAAATGTCATCTCAAAATAGTGGATTCTATACTCCAGAGGCTGAATGGCATTCAAGCTCAATGATTAAAATTGCAACCCGAAAAGGAAGATTTCTGTAGGTTTCAGTGAAGTCTCAGCCTTGTCATTAGCTGAACCAGGAATCCAGTCCGGGACACACCTCACAGGGAAATGTGCCACTCAACAACAGTCACCAGGGAGGCCTCCTCGGGAGCTGGCGGCTCACGAGAAAGGGATGTCACGTTCTCACCCCCCGTTTTCTGTGATGAGTTGGAAAATGAAAATAAATCCAAGCAGACAAGCTCCATATGCTCCCTCTGATGCACTGCACTGTCTTTTTTTTTTAATATATATTTTATTGATTTTTTACAGAGAGGAAAGGAGAGAGATAGAAAGTCAGAAACATTGATGAGAGAGAGACATCCATCAGCTGCCTCCTGCATGCCCCACAGTGGAGATGTGCCCGCAAGCAAGGTACATGCCCCTGACCGGAATCGAACCTGGGACCTTTCAATCTGCAAGCTGATGCTCTATTCACTGAGCCAAACCAGTCTCGGCAACTGCACTAAGTCTTCCCAGGACACTTCCTATAGTCAAGGAGGACATCGCATTTCCACCCCTAACTGGATGGCGTGGATGATGCCACACCCCACACTGGGAAGCAGGGTGGAAAGAGGGCTGGGAGCCAGGGAGAGAAGCACCTGCCAGGCTCCCTCTTCCGAGGCTGACAGACCACGGAGAACTGGCCACCCAACTGCCTCCAACTTCCCCATCGAGTGTGAGGCCACAGTAATCCGTACACATTGATTTTTCAAGGCCTTTTGTCTCCAGATAAGATTAATTTTCTCAAAGTGCAAACAGATTTGTTATTCTTGTTAAAATCAGACATCACGATTCTAGAAAGACTAGAAACCACGGAAAAATGTAAAGGAGAAAGTAAGAAGACATAACCCACCATCTAGAAACAGCCACTGGTAAATGACTGTTACATAATCCTCCAGAACAGAAATATAAATATAAAATTTTATATAACTCTGTTACGCATGCCTTGTTATAACATTTTCGATGTAAAATGTATTATTTATTTTTTAATTCTTTCTTGTTGGAAGTATTACAGATGTCTCCTTTTTCCCCCATTGACCTCTCCCCACCCACTCCCACCCCCCAGCAGAGACCCTCTGCCCTCTACCGTCTGTGTCTACTGGTTATGCTTATATGCAAGCGTACAAATCC
The DNA here is from genome assembly GCA_004026805.1 of Lasiurus borealis. Lineage (NCBI taxonomy): Eukaryota > Metazoa > Chordata > Mammalia > Chiroptera > Vespertilionidae > Lasiurus > Lasiurus borealis. The sequence goes on along the minus strand of PVJN01052650.1, from coordinate 3,388 downwards.
TTTGGTCATGTCTACAAAGCGGTCTCCTCAATTTTAGAGAAAAACCAATACTCTCTTACTGATTTATGTAGTTTTCTTTTCTTCTGTACATTTTTTTCTACTAACCCGATTACTTTGCAAGGAGCATTCTTCAATATTACATTTTTATACATGTGGCAAAGTATTTCTTGAGGGAATAGTTTACATGTATTATTATATTGGATAGAGCTATTACATAATAATAGCTGTTGTTTTTTTCCCTACATAAGACTCAGGATCCTCTCAGCTGCCTTTAGTTTTTTTCAATTAAAAAATGCGAATAGTAAGGGCAGAGGGAAGGGTGGAAGCTGGGTGGAGGGGTGCTATGGAGGGGAAAAAAGAGAAACAAATGTAATAATCTGAATAATAAAGATTTAATTTAAAAAAAAGCAAATAGCCAAGACCGGTTTGGCTCAGTGGATAGAGCGTGGGCTTGCGGACTGAAGGGTCCCAGGTTTGATTCCGTTGGGGGCATGTACCTTGCTTGCGGGCACATCTCCACAGTGGGGTGTGCAGGAGACAGCTGATCGATGTCTCTGTCTCATCGATGTTTCTGACTCTATCTCTCTCCCTTCCTCTCTGTGAAAAATCAATAAAATATATTTTTTAAAAAAAGCAAATAACCTAATAATATCCAAAACATGAGGGGAGACACTCCTCAAAGTGGAATTTTCAAACTGTAGGTATGAAATCCTCAGAAACCGAGTTCAACGTTATTGACCCTCCTCCCCAAGGTGAACTCTCACTCCATGAGTCCCTCTGCGAAGCTTTTGATTTAAAAAAAAATGTTTCAAGTTCAAGGAAGATTTTTAATATGATTATCTTCCCTTTTTAAGGCAGCAGGGAATCTTAGCAATAATTCACTCAGCATCTGGCCATCTTCTCCAAAGCCCTGATGGCTGAGGCTTGGAGAGGGCTAACCCTGAAGGGCACAGCCCCAGGGGCAGGGATGGCCAGTAGCAAGCACCGCCCTGGGAGAGGGCAGCCCGGGGGCCAGGCATGACCATCGCTGAAGGGCGGTATCTCACAGGCAGGATCTAATCTGAAATCAGCGGGCCCCAATCACGCGGTTCCCCGGGAACTCAGGTTTAGACCTGCTGCCTTTTTCTTTGTTAAACAATGACTACGGTTTCCCAGCGAGCCGGGCCAGAAGGCAGCCAGTCTGCCATGCTGATGACCTTTAAAGCTTAGAAGATGAGATAGTCTAATCAAGACAGTAATATCAACACAGCTTTCCTGTGATAAAAGTCCTCTGTCCCCGGCAGCTCTCCTTCTCTCTGTACAGTGGCGAGTTTTGTTACCTCCCAAGGTGCTTGATAGAAGAGGCAGAGACCTCATAGGACAGTGGTTCTCAACCTTTCTAATGCCGTGACCCTTTAAGACAGCTCCTCATGTGGTGGTGACCCCCAACCATAAAATTATTTCCGTTGCTACTTCATAACTGTAATCTTGCTTCTGTTATGAACTGTAATGTAAATATCTGATAGGCAGGATGTATTTTTGTTGTTACAAATTGAACATAATTAAAGCATAGGGATTAATCACAAAAACAATATGTAATTATATATTGTGAGTTATTTCTAGTTATAAATAAATGAAATTTTAGTCTTGAATCGCGGTGTAGCATGGGCAACAGTCTTCATATGACAACAGTAAACTACATTGCTACACTGAGGAGCGGTGTGTTGGTTCCTAAGACCATGGGAAATAGGTGTTTTCTGATGGTCTTAGGCAACCCCTGTGAAAGGGTCGTTTGACCTCCAAAAGGGTCGCGACCCACAGGTTGAAAACCACTGTCATAGAAGGTCAATTATTTGACTCGCCGGGCAGCTGGGCTGCCGGCCTGCCCTCAAACTGGTCTTGACTGAGGAAGTCTCCAGTCATTCTGCCCTTGTTTTCGGAGGGCATCATCCCTTGCCTGTATCACTCTTAGTGAAGGTTGCCTCTACTTGGATCTCCTGCTCTAATTCTAGAATATTTAAGGATTTCTTGACATCAGTGTGAGAGATTGGGATGTTTCTTAGAGAAACATTTGGAAATAATAAACTATTGTAAGTCAAGAGGTAGGTAAGCAATGTTTCACCTCTATTTTTCTTTGAAAAGCTATGCAAAGTAGTGCAGTCACGAAAATGCTACTTCATTGCCTATGGGAAATACTGATTTGACCTGACTGAAATTTAGGAGGCTATGAATGAATCTTCGAGCATTTTTTGAATTTTTTTTTAAAAAAGAAGTCATTCAAAACATTAAAACAAGACAAGTGGTAGAAAGAATATGTAAAGGATATGGATATAGAAAAAAGATGACTGAAACATATGCCTTAAAATACATCATAATTGATCCTCTTACATCTTCAAATAGCAAAGTGTGTGTCACATAAATGTGTTAACTCTCGGTGTCTTTGAGAACTCACTGCTCTTCCCTTAAAGAAGAGTTAAGACGGATTTACATTATTTGTTTTATTTAATTTCTTCTAGCCATACTTAAAATAGCACCAATGTCATTGCTCGCTTTAAAATAAGTTTAAGAACCAAAAACATCACATCCCTGTATTTCTATTGGCTTTGATACTGTGGAGCTGCAATAATCTTAAGTTTTGTTTGAAAAACTAATAAATCCCACTCAGCAAATCAAGGTCAGTAATCCATCAGGTTCTTCTGAAAGGCACCCTTTTTCAAAGACTACACAGTAATCCCTTTCTCCAGCACTAGCTTATCAATCACTATATTTCAAACGTAATTCTAAATAGAACACTAAGAGGTCAGCTCTCTTATTTGAGAGATAAAATATGCACCACCTCTGAAGAACCAAATTACTATCGATAATAGGTGCTACACACAAGGCAAAGAGAATCTCATTTTGAAAACAGGGAACAAATGAGCAAGGTTTTTAAAAAACTGAATTATATTAAGAGCCCACACAGTACGCATTAAACCAGCAGTCAGAATGACCATGACCATTAGCAAATCTTTCCAAATGAGGTTCCTTTATTCAACTGTAGAATAAAAGAAAAAAAACAAGGCTACTTAATCCTCTATGAAACACTGTAAATGCTAGAAGTTCATGGCTTTTCTCCTAATTTTTCAAAAGTTTAAGATTCCAATGGAGAGTTGAAATTAATAAAATATATGGAATGTGACTACCTCTGAATAATAGAATTACTAGTATCTGTGCAAATACTACCAATGCCATGCCTTTTAATGACTATGTAGCATTTTGAAAACAATCAGCTAAACAAATATTAACATATAATGAAAATAACTTTTCTAGTGCTACAAGAGGCATCGAAGGAACATTTTCAAGCCATTTATCACAATGACCACTGGATAGTTTGGATAAAAGAGAAGCATGAAAAAGTCAAGTAGTTTAT
>PVJN01052649.1:0-14020 GCA_004026805.1 Lasiurus borealis | reverse complement strand
ATGATTAATGATTTTGAACATGTTTTCATGTGTCTCTTGGCCTTCCTTCTGTCATCTTTCGAAAAGGTTCTATTTAGGTCCGTTGCCCATTTTTTTATTGGATCTTTCATCTTCCTTTTATTAAGTTGTATAAGTTGGCTGTAGATTTTGGAGATTAAACCTTTATCAGTGATAACATTTGCAAATATGTTCTCCTATAGTAGATATTCTTGATTATAATTCAGTATTCATTTTCTGATTTCCCTTTTCCACCCAAATCCCATTCTTCCCGACCACCTAAAGAAAAGTTGGCTTTATCCCCAGTTCCAGAATATTCTGATTTATCTAAACCAATCATGGGAATTTCATTACCCTTGTCAGTGTTTAGAAATGGGCATGTGACTTAATTCTGGCCAATGAGATGTGAGAATGAGTCAGCAGGGCTTATATGAAAAAGCTTATTAGAACTATCTCTCAGTTAATTGGCACACATAAGAGAAAATAATGTAAGTATATTGATGAAATGTTTACATTCCTTTTGTAAAACCTACCCATATTTGTACCATTGGCCTTATAAAATCTCCTGTGAAATTAAGTGCTTTGTGCACTTCAATCTGCTTGGCAGAGTAGGGTAATATTTTCTAAAGATACCCGCTATCCATTATCTGTATGCTCTACTAACTTACAATTAGTTTAATATTTGTTTTCTATGTAGAAAGAGAAGTTACAGTTATATTTCTTGAAAAGTTACTGAAATATCACAAAAATACTTATATAAGAGTCCTGACATAATGCTATTTGAAAGGTAATTATAAGCACTCAAGACTTAAATAACATCTTTGTGTTATTACTGTATTCTTAATCTTGGATTAAATTTCCTAATCTATTTGGTTTAATGTTAACATTTTGATGAGTTTCTGTACTATCGGGAAATGAAAGTAGGACACAGGACCTAGTCATCACAGCCCAAATAATTTCCTCTTCACTTTTATAAACTTATGTTAGGATAAACACACAAAGGTTATTTTTCAGAACCCTGTCCTGCTAGATGCTCAATGAAAAATATTGGGAATTATATTATATAATATTCCTCTCAGAGATTCATGAAGGCCTTCTTCAGACTTCTGATAACTCCTAAAATGATACAGCCTGCTCAACCTTATTATATTCAATGTTTCCTAAATTTATTTTGACAAAATAGTTATTAAAATCCTATGTAAATAGTACTCTGTGGAAGATACTTCGGGGAATGCTGGTTGTCGAGTAGCTTAAAAGGGAAATGTTACCACTCCAAATATATCGCTTGACTGAGTAATGTGTTAAATCAAATATCACCTATTGTTAAATACCCTTGTCATTGGTGGTCCATAAGAACACATTTGTTTGGCTGTAAGGGAGTCTGAAATGCACAGTATTAAACTGAACAGGTTATCATAAAACAGGAAGGTAAATTAAGAAGCTGTCCCAAAGAAGGACTAAAACCATTCTGTATAATAAAATCCTTGTACAAAAATCAACAGGTCTCTATGACGCGCACTGACCACCAGGGGACAGAGACTCAATGTAGGAGCTGCCCCCTGGTGGTCAGTATGCTCCCACTGGAGGAGCTCTGCCCAGCCAGAAGCCATGCTCATGGCTGCCAAGAGCAGCAGTGATGGCGGGAGACTCTCGCCTCCACTGCAGGCGGGTGGTAAGGAGTGAGAGGTCCTAGACTGCAAGAGGGATGTCCGCCTGTGGGGAGCAGGCTGAAGCCGGTAGGCAGATTTCCCCTGAGGGGTCCCAGACTGCGAGAGAAAACAGGCTGGGCTGAGGCCTCCTTCCCTGAGGAAGGAGCTTCTAAATCAATTTGAGATCATGACTAAATATAAGTGTTTCATTGAGATAATTTCTTCCAAATTAATTATGGAGATGAAATCAGGGGGAGCCTGTGTTCTTCCAACTAGAATTGCAAACAGCAGGATATGATTTGTAAATTAATAGCAAGCAACAACAGAGCATCAGGGTCGGATTAAGTGAGAGCTAGTTGAGGGCGCCTAACACTCAGCCGATAAGCCTGGAAAGAGGAATTTCAAGATATTTCTGGGGTTTTTAATCCATTAAGTTACTGAAACTATCAGTAACATTCAGTGGTCTAAGATCCACTCTTCATTAATGGTAGTAAAATAATGAATGAGACTCAAAAACAGAAGTCATAAAAGTCTGAGTCCTTACACGAAACAGCTGGGCTGGAAACATTTTTAAAGATGTTAACGAAACATGCTGCAGGAGGGCACCAGTACGAAGCTTTTACAGACTAATCACCTTGGCTGCAGTCACGCCATGAATCCCCTTCAGCGCCTCTGTGCCTGCTCACCCAGCTGTGCTGTTATAGAGAAGTTTGCTTGCTTTTTTTTGCCATCTGTGGTTTTATGGATTTTCGATTGTTGGTTATCTACATGAGGGTTTTCCTCATTACAGATCACTCACAAAACATTTTTTTTTTTTAAATCCTGGAGCAGCCTCCTGCTCTAGCCAACGTACTTTGTATTCATGTCTTCTACCTCTCTCTTAGTAAGTGCTGTCCAATACAGGTATATCCATAGAGACAGAAAGTAGATTAGTGGTTGATTAGGGCTGAGGAGTTGGGGGAACGGGCCTGTGGTTCCTTTTTGGGTTGATGAAAACGCTCTAAAATTGACTGTGGTGAAGGCTGTACAACTAGGAACATATTAAAACCATTAAGTGATATAATTTAAATTGGAGAACTGTATACTATGCAAGTTATTTCTCAAAAAGTCATAAAAAAAAGAAATGTTGTTTTTAATAAAACTTGGAAATGCTAAAGAACATACTACCACATATGAAGGGAAAACTGTGAGCAGCACAGGCAGGTAAGGGGCACAGAAAGGTGACCTTAGTTCCTATAGAATGTAGAGTTGGTAGAGCAAAGAATCCTTCTAATTAGGTGTTATCTCGGTGGAAGAAACACACACACACACACACACACACACCTTGGAACAACAAGGTTCAGGTCTGTGGTCTGTGGACCATGATCACAGAGCCTGGTTGGATACCAAGTAGTGGTAGGGAAAAGATTGCTGAATGAGGAAATAACAGCCATGCCACATTTTCTGGAGCCAGAGGATCCATGTGGCCGATGAGAAAACTTGTGTATGACACCTGTTTCTGACATTACTTCTTTTTTGCTAATTGAAAAAGCATTAAGAGCTCCAGAACTATACACGGAACTGGCACTGCACAGTTCACATGGCCAGCTGCAGCAGAGTCAGTGCCTGGGGCAGAGACACTCATGCATGAGGACACTGAAGACTTCAGGAAGAACTGTAGTATGTTGTCCTGAGTTATAATCCGATCTCTTCCCCACACCTGCCTCTTGAAAAGAACTGGAACTGGAAGAGTTCCCTGACCAGTGATGAGTAATACAAAAAAAGAAGAGCATGAGATCTATCCAAGGATACTGACTGGATTTTTAAAAAGCATAGAGGACAGAAGGAGAGAGAGAGAAACACATGTCAGATAAGAAGTACCACAAGGCAGATAAAAAGTCTGACCATAGTCCTCTAAGTGACTGATGTCTATAGAAAGTATAAATGTTCTATGAGTACTTGTAGAAATTGATAAAAATGAAGATGTGGTAGTGAATTTATTGAACAATAATAGCAAAACAAACATGTGGCTATACAAACAAACAAACAAACAAACAAACAAAAGCATCAGGTTAGCCTTAATTCTCTTAGTTGTAATAACTAGTACCAGGAAACAGTAGAATCCTATATAAAAAAATCCTCAAGGAAAAGAAGTATATCAATAATTGTCATACTGAGAACAAATAGCTATGTAGATATCCTATCTAATAAAAGAGTAATATGCAAATTGACCATATCTCCACTATACCCACCAGCCTGCCCACCAGCCATGCCCACCAGCCAACCAGAACAAGTATGCAAATTAACCCAGCCAAGATGGCCAAGGCCACAGAGAGAACAGGAGGGAGTCTTGGGTTGCCCAGCCCAGGCCTCCACTTGAGGCAACAAAGTTTCAATAGCTGCCACAACAGAGTAAGCAGAAGGCTTGACTCTGTTCCAGGCTACAAAGTTTCAATTGTAGAAAATAAATAAATCTCAGATACTAGAGCCTACACTTGGGTTGCCAGGGGGCGTGGCCGGCCTGCAAACCACCACAGGCCCTTCACCCAGGCCACCCCACACCCCAGGGAAATACCCATCCAGGACACCCTTCAGGGCAAACCAGCTGGCCTCCATCCATGCACCAGGCCTCTATCCTATCTAATAAAAGAGTAATATGCAGACTGACCATCACTCCACACATAAGATGACTGCCCCCATGTGATCAAAAGATCCTGCCTCCATGTGGGCACAAGATGGCCACCACAAGATGGCCAGCAAGGAAGGGCAGTTGGCAGGGACCAGACCTGCAAGGGAGGGCAGTTGGGGGTGATCAAGCCTGCAGGGGAGGGCAGTTAAGGATGACCAGGCTGGCAGAGGAGGGAATTTGGGGGTGACTAGACCTGCAGGGAAGGGCAGTTGCGGGGGCAAGCCAGCAGGGAAGGGCAGTTAGGGGTGACCAGGCCTGCAGAGAAGGGCAATTAGGGGCAAACAGGCTGGCAGAGGAGCAGTTAGGCATCAATCAGGATGGCAGGGGAGTGGTTAGGGGTGATCAGGTTGGCAGGCAGAAGAGGTTAGGGGCAATCAGGAAGGCAAGCAGGTGAGCAGTTGGGAGCCAGCAGTCCTGGATTGTGAAAGGGATGTCTGACTGACTGTTTAGGCCCAATCCTACGTGGATCAGGCCTAAATGGGCAGTTGGACATCCCTCCAGTGGTCCCAGATTGGAGAGGGAGCAGGCTGGGCTGAAGAACACCACCCCTGTGCACGAATTTCATTCACTGGGCCTCTAAGTAGTATATATTTCCCAACCAACAAGACCTTTGGTAATGTGATACTCATGAGCATTTCTTCAAACACAAAACAAAACAACAATTAAACTTCCATAAACCAAGAGGTAGATAAGATAGCTATGAAAAAAGAGAGTGGGGTACACTGAATCTGAAAACTGTAGAATTATATCTAAATAATTGTGAGACTCAAGTTATAGAATACAATGTAAATGACAATTATAATAATATGAAAATAATAATATTTGAGGTATAGAGTGGAGAAAGTAGAAGGTAACACAATAAATTAGATCTTATATCAGAAAATTGAATCAACTAATAATGTTTAGAGCTGAAAAATCAAGTTATATTGGGAAAAATATATTATTACTCTTTATTCAACAATTATTTATTGGACTTTACTTTTACATGTAAGTACAAAGGATACAGTAGTGGGCAAAGCCAAGCTCCTCCTGATTATGTCCTGGTGGTAAAGACAGAAAATAAATGGACAAATTCACAATTCACAAGACATGAAAACAACTGAAGTGCTTTTGCTAGATGATTGGGTAAGAAACATGCAATACATATATACAATAGCACAATACTACTCAGCCATAAGAAAAGAAGAAAAATACTGCCATTTGTGACAACATAAATGGATTTTAAGAACATCATAGTAAATGAAATAAGTCAGACAGAAAAAATTAAGGACCATATGACTTCACTCATGTGGGATATAAAACTGAAAGCAACAAGTGACAAATAAACAAAGAAAAATTCATAGACACAGACAACAGTATGGTGGTTACCAGAGCGAAGAGGCTTGGGGGGATTGTAAAGGATAAATGAATTAAAGAACCCAGAAATATTTTGAAATTCCTCTGTCAAATATATGGTGACAGAAGGTGATTTGACTTTGGGTGATGAGCACACAATATAATATACAGATGATGTATCATAGAAATAAAAGAGAATATATTCTCTCAGCGATTTTTAGGATGAAGGAAAGAGATCAGGATCAGAGGGAGTTCCAGGCAGACTATAAGCTATTTTATATAGAGAGGTTGAGGAAGGCTTCCTTGAACAGGTGACAGTTAGGCAGGAAATGATGAAGAGACTTGGCAATTAAAGATTTGGGCAAATGACACTGCAGCCTGAGGTTAAGGGCTTGAAGCTATAGGTAGATTCACATGTGTAGTTGAAGAAGTGGGCAAAGCAAAGTAAACCCTGGGCAGTAAGGTGGACAAGATTGGGTTACACAAGGGCTTGTAGATCATGTGAGGAATAGGGGTTTTCTTCTGAGGTTATGGAAATCTACCAGATAATTATAAAAAGAGGAGTGATTATATTTGTATTTTAGAATAAAAAATACCTTCTTTGTCATCAGAAGGAAAGGCAGCTTGGACACAGAAAGACTTGACAAGAGGTGACTACACTGGTTAAAGTGAGAGGTGATAGTGGTTTGGAACATGGTGAGAAGTTACATTTAGGATGGATCATAAAGTTGGCAATGGCAGGCCCTCATTTTTAACTTTAAAATATGTCCTATTGGATGGCTTATGAGGGTCACCAGGAGATGTGGGGGCAGGGAGGAAGGGAAAAGGCTTTAAGTTGTTTGCATCAGTATCTGCATGCATAGTGATTCCTTTCACCAAAATGGCCAAGGCTGGAGCAGGGTAAGTTGGGCTAATATGCCAATATCGAGATGAATATTAGATGGTGGAAGGGAGATGTGGATATCAAGTTGGATATAGAAGTCTACAGCTCAGGGAAAAGGGTGGTGCAGGAGATATGTATTTGGCATTAGCATAGTGGTTAAAGTCCTGGAAATGAAGAGATCATGTACGATGCAATTTCCAATGCAGATTTTCATATCATGACTTTTAACAGGAAAGAGCATATGCTTCAAAAAAGCATGGTCAGGGTGCAGGAACTGAGTCAAAATCTTTCAACTTCTCTAAGCATTTCTTAGATTACCTGGCAAGTAAGTGGTAAGTACATTTAAAATACTTCTACAGCCAGCAAGGGCCCTATTGTAAGATATGTAATTTTATGGAAGGTGAAATCAGATGTTATATTTCCTACAAAAGATTGCCTATTTTCTTCAGGAGAATGCAAAATTAACTAGGGCAATTCAGTTTTAATAAAAATACATAGTTGACAGAAATCTACACACCAAGTAGATGTTTGAAACTCTAGAGTTAGTTGTGGGTTTCTTAAATATGCAACACACTAAGCAACCCAAGAGACTGCAGGTAACCAGAGAGACAATCATTTCCGTTGCCATTCCTGGTAGCAATGTTTTATGATAATGTGATGTATGCTGTTCAGAATACAAGCTCAAACCATACAAAATTTATCTGCCTTGCAATGTAAATGCAGTCCTTCAGGAATCACAAACAGAATGTACTTTCATAAGTTGAGAAAAGTAAGTCTGCATTTCAGCTCATCCTGAATCATTTTTGGTTGGAGGAGTACTAAGAATTTCCACTTTTCCATTATTCATTACGTTATATGCATTAAATGTTGTTTTAAAATCTAATTTCTCTAATAAAGTGATTACTAATTCTCATTATTGCCTAATGTGATTGGCTAATTATAAAATGAAAAAAGCTCTTACTAATGGGATGTTAATAGCCAGGTTTCTTGCAGTGTTTGGTGTATGTGTTTGTGTGTGTGTGTGTGTGTATGTGTGTGTGAGTGAAAATTATGCCATTTTACAAGCCTATTTTTCCAAACATCTTAAAAAATTACCATCTCATACTCCCATTTCCCTTAAATGCTCCAAATATGTATATATTGTAGCTTTTTATTAAAGAACAGCTCTATGCTATATGTACGAACATGATACAAAAATAGCTAAAATAATAAATAATTCAAGCCATTGACTATTTTTATAATTTGGTGTAAAGTTACTATTTTGGAATTTCTTTGAACAGACTTAATATTTAAACTTGACCATTTATTCTTTTTTAATGTACAGAATCCTAGCCACAAAACTGTCTGAAAATTCGGTTGCCTCTGTGAACATTTCCTATGACCTACACCTGCTGAACCTGAACCACCAGGTCACACTTTTACTCCTGTGACCACTATCATCCCTGCTGAGGGCAACAAATTCCCCAGGCACCTGGAGTACAAGAGCTGATGTCCACAAGCCTCTCAATCATGTTTGCACCAGGTAACATGTAAGAGAAAGCTCCCTATCCTCAGGCTTCTGTTCTCTGCTAAATCATCCTATATAATAAAACCCTAACATACAAAGTGACCAAATGGCTGAATGACTGGTCATATAATGTGCACTGACCACCAAGGGGCAGATGCTCAACACAGGAACTGCCCCTGGTGGTCAGTGCACTCCCACAGGGGGAGCGCCGCTCAGCCAGAGCTGGCTCATGGCTGGCGAGTGCAGCAGCTTCTCCTGCCACAGCTGCAGGTGGGTGGTAAGGAGCTAGGGGTCCTGGACGGTGAGAGGGATGTTCAACTGCTGGAAGACTGCAAGAGGACACAGGCAAGGCTGAGGGATCACCCTCCCTCCCTCCCCCATGCATGAAATTTTATGCACCAGGCCTCTAGTCATCCTTATAATCTGGTCTGTTCTTCCCTCTCTGACCCAATGATCCTTGAAATCCTTCTACTATGCTTAAACCCTTAATAGTCTTTATCTTCCCCCTCTCCCCAACACTTCCTTCCAGCTCTGTGCCCTAGTTCTAATCCCTAGGCAGCTGCACCCCAGTAGACTTCTCACAGGATGGTTGTTTCTCTCCTGTCCTGGTGATCTGGGGTTGTTGGTGGGACTAAAGTCTGACTTTCCATTGCCATGTTTTTACTCCTGGATTCCTTGTATCATGCTCATTGTCATCTCTCATATCACTCTCTTTGTTGTCTCCTTGCTATCTATCTCCCTGAACTGTCCCACCTCCTTCTCCTCACTGATTCATTTCTCAGGACCTGGTTTGCATTTTAGAGTACACAGATTACTCATCTAAGATTATGGTTGCTAATGACTTCTCCCCTTGTATCCTGTTCACTTCAGCTGGTTAACTCATCTGACTTCTTTTCATTTCTACCACAAGCACCTTTGGCTTTGATCACAGACTCCTGGTTTCTGGTTTAGAGGGTGCCATGTAACCTTATGTCTGAGTTTACTGCCATTTCTTATCTCATCTGACCTCTCAGCAACATTTGGCTCCTTCTTTCCTGAACCATTTTTATCTCTTGTCTTCACTTGAGTTTCCTTTGGCTACTCTATTTAAATATCATCTTCTGTTTAGGAATGTCTCAAAGATGATTTTAGGAACTCTATTTTCTCTCCCTAGGAAAACGAACACATTCTATCAACTATTCACATTTGACCCCAGGATGTTAACATCTTGCCAAAACCTGCTTCTGAGACCCAGATGGAAGTGCATAATTTTCTACTTACTATTTGCATCATGGGATCTCAAAGCCATCTTGAACACATTTCCAAACACAGAATCATGGTTCTCCCTCACAATGGTTCTCTTGCAATATTCTTACTCTTGTTTTTGTACACAAGAAATGAGAACTCATTGCCAATTATTTGCTTATCCTTGACCCCCACACCCATTAGATAACAGTATTTGTTCATTTGGCCTACCAATATTTCCTGAAGATGAGGGCTTCTATCAGAAGACATCATCACCAATAGAGTATGAGCCATAGTAATCACTCAGCTGCACTTCTGCAATAATCTGCCAATCACTCAAGCCTGGCTTGAATTGGTTCTCACTATTGCTGTTGGCATAATCTTTTTCAAATACAAGTCCCATTATGGCCCATGTCTACTGGAAATTCTTCAACAGTTTCCCATGCTCTGAAAATAAAGACCACTTTAACTCTCTCTCATCTCATTTCCCACTCTGCTCACTCTAGATTGTTGCATTCTAGCCACACAATTTTTTTAATGAGTGAGTGTTTTTTTAAAAGATTTAAAATTGATTTTTAGAGAGAGAAGAAGGAAGAGAGAGAGAGAGAAACATCAATGTAAGAGCAAAACATCCATTGGCTGCCTCCTACACTTTCCCTACCTGGGATTGAGCCTGCATCCTGGCATTTGTTCTGACCAGAAATCAAACTGGTGATCTTTCAGTCCATGGGATGACAACCAACCAACAGAGCCATAGTGCCCAGAACTATGGCTGGGTGTTTCCTTATGGCTCTGGGCTACTGAACCTGCTGTTCCCTCTTTACCAAGTTAATACCTATATAACATTCAGATCCCAGCCTGAGGGAGCATCACTTCTCTAGGGTGGACTTCATTGACTAGCCCCCACTAAGCAACTCCATGAGCTTAAATTCATCTTTTATACCTTATAGTACCAGACCTTACTTTATTTTCTAATATTGTCCAGATAGTGGTTTACATTGAGTAATATAATTATTTAATTAATCTCTCTCCACTAGAATATAAGCTCCATAGGACCAGAATCTCTTTCAACTCTTGACAGTATCTGCAGTGCCCAGAACATGGCCCAGTATTTGACACATATCTATTACATCAAGGAATATAGGACTGGCATATGTGGTCAGGCAAAAGATAATTGCCAAATTCAATCTCCTTAAAGAAGATACAGATATTTGAATTAATACAGTAGTAATACCAAATCATCTGCTTTATATGAAAAGTTAAAGGTCAACTTCTCCCCATAATATTCTCAGAGGTCACAATTTTAGAACCTTGTAGAGACATATGGATACAATTTTATTTTGTACCTTTAATTTTCTCTTTTTGTTTGGTTTTATTGTGGTAAATGATCACTGTTATGGATTGAATTGTATTTTCACAAAATTCATATATTAAAATCCTCACTCCTAATATCTGAAAATGTGATCTTATTTGGAAATAGATCCACTGTAGATGCAGTAAGTTAAGATGAGGTCATTAGATTGGGCTCTAATCCAATGACTGCTGTCCTTACAAAAAAGAGGAAATTTAGACATAAAGACAAACCTTCCTATAGGGAGGATGCCATGTGACCATGACTGCAGATAACAGGGTGATATGTCTCCAAGCCAAGGAAGGCCAAATATTTCTGGACACCCCCTGAAGCTAGGCAAGAGGCATGAAGACATGTTCCTCACAGCCTCAAAAGAAACTAACTCTACCAATACCTTGATTTTGGATTCAAGCACCCAAATTTCTGAGAGAAGAAATCTCTGCTGTTGAAGCAACCCAGGACACTAATATAAATACCAAAAAGGATTTTGTCTTCAAAATGCATTTCATTTGGAGGGAACCAAACCACTTAGAGACTCAGGTAATGGTAAATCTTCTAAATTTCTATGAAAAATTATCTTAAAGCAAAATCTTAAATATCTCCACAAATTCATAAACAAATCAAACTATACAGAAACAACAGCAACTAAGCTCTCTGAAAAAACCTATAATTTGAAGAAAAAGGAGTTAAAATATAGTTCCATGAACTTACAACTAATTACATGATTCCATAAGTTCCAACTTGCCTAAAAATATAATACTATCTAATAAAGAGGGAATATGCTAATTGACCCACATGCTGCTGCCCATAGTCAATAAGGAGAGAATATGCTAATTGACTGCCATGCCTACAGCCGCAAGATGGCGGCACCTAGTCCCCTCAGCCCTGCTGGGGCAGCAGGTATGCAGCAAGGCCAGACCTGTCCCCAGGTGGGCTCAGCCACTCCAAGTGCCTGCCTCCAGAGTTCCCCTCAGCTCCCTAGCTATCCAGGGCTGGCCTGAGGCACAGGCAAGCCTTGGATGGCAGCTGCCCAGCCAATGCCTGAGGCACAGGCAAGCCTCAGATGTCAGCCACCCAGCCACCTGGGGCCAGCCCAAGGCACAGGAAAGCCTCAGATGGTAGCTTCCCAGCCACCAAGGGCTGGCCTGAGGTTCAGGTAACTGTTGGGATGGTGGCTGCCCAGCTGCCCAGGGCTGCCTGAGGCTCAGGTAACCAAGGCCGGCCAAACTTTCGCAGCAGCAGAGGTGTGATGGGGCATTGCCTTTCCCTGATTGTGGGTTGCCTCCTGCCCCTGAGGGCTCCCAGACTGTGAAAGGGGGCAGGCAGGGCTGAAGGATTCCCCCTGCTCCAGTGCATGAATTTTCATGTGCTGGGCCTCTATTATTGATATAATTTATATTTCCATATTAATTTATAACATTAAGTATTATTTTCTTAATTACAGCCTAAGGATTGTTTAAATGAAAACCAGCTCTGGTTAGCACATACATAGTTACATGTTCATGTACTTCATTCATCCATTCAGTTTTGGTCCTAGAATTCAAACTAAAACTAGATGTTAACCTTAAGGATCAACAGGTAAGAAACTCATTTCCTAAGTAAATTGTATTTGGATATTCAGTAGCTAGGTATATATTTGCATAGGTTTAAATACTGATTTTAGAAATATTCACAGAAGAGTGAAAGTTTTTCTTGAAACATGTTAATCTTTAAATAATTCCTGTAGCTTTTTAAAAATTTTTTTATGCATGCATATATATTAATTAATTGTATATAGTGAGGCAGCTGTTGCCATTTCTACTAGAATGACTTGTAAAGGATTTCTATCTTCATTTTTGAAAAATGAGGACCAATATCAAACGAGGAAAGGCAATTTTGCAGGCTGACATTTTTGCTCCTTTGGAAATGTCCAGGTTGGCTCTGAGCCTGTCTTTCAGAGCAGCCTCAAGATTAGCTGTCTATATTCTGTCTCATCTCCTGCACTTTCATTTACAAATACTTGATGATAAATAATTGCACATGCCAAAAGACCCCTTGAAAATCATCTGCAGGAATTACACAAGGTATGTGGAGAAACGACTTTGTGGCCTAAAGAAATAGAAAAAATAATGACACCTAAACTCATTCTGTGTAAGGGCAATAAATTATGTTTCAAGGACCCCTAAATTTTTTCAGAAGTAAAGTGTGATGCTTTTGTGTGCAATTTTTAAAATTCCCATGAAGGAAAACCAATTGAATAAAACACAATTTTGGTGAACTTCTGATAAGCTGCAAGGAGACAGTAGGTTTAAGGCAGTCACACAGACTTTTCAAAACCTATTACTTTTGATCCTATTAACCAATGTCATCCCAATAAATTTAATTAAAAATAAGTTGAATGTATAATGAGGAGAAAAACTCACACTTATTACTCTGCTAACATATTCACTACTCTGCCAACACATTCCTAGCTTGCTTTCAACTATATACATCAACATCTGAGTCTGGATTATCAAAGAATGGCATAGAAATTTAAATAGAGTCAGAAAACATAGCTTTATTCAGTCATGTAGCACTTATATGATTACCTGTCTTCCTACACCTCTGGACTGCTACAAAAGACAAGACTTGAAAAAATGAAGTTTTCACAGTATAAACCACAACCATCCACCTATAAGGGGTTATTATTTGCTTTTGCCCTTTTATTCATAGAGAGGGACATTTTTTCCCCTAGGTTTCTCCTTTATTTGTAGATCAACATTTATGAATATACATAGTACACATGAACTTTACAATTGCTCTAAATCATGTGACATTCACACAGTATTTATTCATTTTCATCAAAATCTTATATTTGCTTATATTTACCTTCACTCTCTGCTCTTTCCTTCATTTCTTCTATGCCCCAAACTACAAAGAGGATGGGCCCAGGAGGATATGTTGAGTTGCTTCAACAAAACCAGCTTTAGCAGGACATAAAACAGCTCAGGAGAATTATAGTGTGCATAAGTTAACTTTTTTAACTGAATTTTTCATGCATTAATATCTGGAGGGTGCATCCTATTTGAAATGGATGCATTATTTACAGGAAAAAATGGTTACATGCTAATTTCATAACTAGAAAATAATAATTTGGGTAATTCTCCTTCTTGCCTTTTTAAAGCTATGCTGGTGAAGATCTTCTGTTCTGATCCTAAAAGGTGCTGCAACCCACCGGTACACCAAGCATTAGGAAATCTATCTGAATATCTGATTTGTAATAGGTTGTTGAAGGAAACTAAAAATGCTTGTGAGAGTGTATCTCTAAGTTTCAGTAATGAATGTGTGTAACTGGAAACTTGTGCCAATTTCTCCATTTCACTTATGGGATATTATGAGGGGAAACTAGGGTGTGTTCCAATAAGGGCATTCTTATATGTGTTACAAA